>JAXGGA010011916.1:0-40660 GCA_038373865.1 Uloborus plumipes | reverse complement strand
GCCATACTATAACACTGTTTATTCTCATCACTTCTTTGGACTCATAGAGTATTTTGTCTATAGAATGTGTCTGCTGTTCGTATTATTTTTCCTTAGTTCAAAATGAGGTATGTAACATTTTCGATGTCCCTCTCCTGGCCAACATTTCTGTTCTAAATAAAATAAAAATAATAATTCTGCCTGCAGTGTGTAATTGAGTTAAGAGGATAAAAGAGAAAAATACCATTATTTACCTTCTATATAATTCCGGTTAGAAATATCAGACTTTTTTGATTAAAATGTCCCTCTCCTGGCGCAAAAAAAAAATGTCCCTCTCCTGGCGCAAAAAAAAAAAAATGTCACTCTAGCATTACTTTTAAAGCACTGGTAAAACATCCGGTAGAATAGATGGATTTATTTACCAAACATTAGTTTTAGAACTAAGATTATGATAAAAAGTTGGCAGACGATAAATTAAAAAATGTAACTGTAAAATAATTCTTTTATTTAGTTGTTTGTTTCTTGTTTTAAAGACGAATTTTTCAAAACAAATCTGTCGGTTAGACATTTTTTAACTTTAACGCTGCTCGAATAGGTGAGTGAAGTTACATTAAATTTTGTTGTAGATTCATTTTAGAGAACAGCTTTTTTGCCTGAAGTAAATTATCTTTCTGAACTGGATAATTTAAATTAACAAACCTGGTACTTACTCTGAAAATTGTTAATAACTATTTTGGTTTAGAATTAAGCTCTAGTTGAATTCTATTTTGAAACTGATGCTAACAATGGTAGTGATAGAGGCAACAATAATTATTGTGACAGCTTAATTTAATTAATTATACCAATTAGAAATAAAACACTTAGAGAATTACATTAAAAGTAATAGCTATACATGTTCGAATATTGATGAATTAATTTATATAAATATTAAATTTGTGGGATGCTGCATCTCTTAAAACAGTGTTCGTTTAAGGAGGTTGTAAATTAGTGTTGTTTGTCAACAATAAACATAGTTTTTCATTCATGTTGAAGTTATTTCTTTGTTATTGTTGTAAAATTTCTGATAATCCTTGATAAAATTCATTTTTTACTCGCTTAGTGCTTCTTGTCACTCTCTCGGTTTGAAAAAATTGACCCCCCCCCCTTTGGGGGGTGTAGCATACTTAAAGTGAGTAACCTCTATTTTTCTCTTAATAAGCTCCTAACAAAGAGTAAGTATGATTTTTTTAGATTTTTTTAAGCATTTTTATTTTTATAGAGTTTGTGAGTCGAAAATACCAGGTTTTTGGAGAATCACCCAAATAAGACAGTTGCGTAAAATCTCCACTGTATGGGGTCCACAAAAACATGTTTCCGAGACTGAAGCAAATTAATTATTAACAAGGACTTTTTTGATAACATTACAGTTAAGTTAAAAATATAAATATGCAATCGAACCTCGTTGAAACGAACTCAAAAGGATCTGAAAAATCAATTCGTCTGAACCGTAATTCGACTAATTCGAACAACAACAAGGTGGGGATAGCAAATGTAGTTCGTCTCAGCAGTAATTCGTTTCAAACTTGTTGGAATTAATGAGGTTCAACTTTTAACATTCGTGGGAAGACGTTATTTCTAAATTTGCTGTTTGACCTGTGAATGAATTCCATGTAAGCTTTGCATTCTTTTCGCAATGTTCTAATTAATACATGAGAGTGGCTCTGTATGTCAAATGAAACATCAACGAAGATAAAAATTTGGAACTCTCTGCTAAGCGGGGAATTTTTTTTTCTGTTTTTTTTTTTTTCTTTTATTTTTTATCTTGTTAGAATGTTGAAGCAGCTGATAACGGATTGACAGTCTAGTAGTTAGTTATGTAGTTCAGTTGTTATAATCTGAAAAAACTTATGCTAAAAATTCATTTGGGATGGAGACAGGGCATTTTGACATTTTGAGCATACTTTGGTACCTATAATAGTGGGTAAAAATTCCCAGCAATTAGTTTTGTTTTTAATATTTAGTAATTACTGTGAAACGTACCGGATATTGTGTTTGACTTTGATCTGGAATTTTAAACTGAACGATAAAATTCGGCCTTCCAGTCAAATCCAGAACTGTGAAGAAAGCACTGGCAGCCCAATACACAGTCAACAAGATTACAAACGGAACTAGAAAAAGAAACACTTGTTATAAGGTACCCTGAAATGGAAACAAAAACTGCACATTTTTCTAAGTTTTACTTAGAACGAAAACTTACTTTCGCCAAAAATTTTAAGGTAACTTATCAAGGAGAATAAGTAGCTAGGTACATGGGCACCTATATATTTTTTTTCCTCAGAGAGAGTAAGATTTTAATAAAAAGAAAGAAGAAGAAAGGAAGAAAAGGAAAAGATGAAGTTGTAGAAAAATGGAGAGGGAAAAAAAGAAAACGAGAGAAAGAGAATAAGAGAAGGCAAGGAAGGGAAAAAAAGAAAGTGAAAAGAGGTAAAACAAAATTAAAAAGGAAGAAAATATTGAGCAAAATATCGTTTGCGGCAACACTTTCATGAAATCGTTCATTGTTGCTACGATAAGATTCGTGGTAAAAACAAACGATTTGTGTGAACAATACCTTTTGATTCATGACGATTGCTAGAATCATGGAAATTCGGCTCATTTAAGTCGCCAATTTCTTTATCAGTTTTTTTTTTTTTTTTTTTTGCTATTCGACCGAAGTTGTTTAATGAGTTGCCACATCTACTTAGCTTCGAAATTTTGAAAGTTATAAATTGTTATCCTTATTGCAGATACGGTGAGATTACTGTCCTCAAATGCTTATATTTTATGTCATTTTTTTTTTAAATTTCACTATAATATTTTTCTTGTACGCTATCAAGTTTTATGAAAGTTTGATAAGGTTTATCGGAAAACTCTGTGCCTTATGAACCAAAAACCTGCGAATAATATTGATATTTTTCAACGAAATGTTTATGGGTGAATATCAGGAAAAGTGCTAATTTAAGTCACAAATGAATTTCCAAATAAAAACCAAAAATTTTTCTTTTACCATACAGTAAACTGCATCGCACATACAATCCATGACAAAATTTTCAGGTTTTACTTTAATTTGTGACAATAGAACTCTTTTTATTGCCTCAATGTCATGTCGGCAGCGCGTCACACATTCGAATCGCAAAGTTCAAAAAATCCTGTGGATTATAAAACATCGCAGCAGAAACAAATACAAAAGGAAATAACGTGATTTATGTTCATCTATGACGATTAACTCTTGTGTTTTAGATAAAATGAATTTAGATCGATAAAAAAAAGCAATTTCTGCTTGTCACAAGTTTTCATAACATGACGAGTGAGCCAACTTCCGGATTGATAAAATCTAGACAAAACATTTTTTGTCGCCAAAAAACTACGCTGGGTGAAGCTCTAATATGTGATGTTTCAGTTCCGATAGAAAATTTTCACTTCGGCTGCATTGAATTACAGGTAAGATTTTTTCAATCTTGCCTTTTCTGTTTCTACCAAATGAAGTGTCATGTCGGCAGCGGAATTTAAGACACAAAATAAAGTAATTTTTCAATTTATTTTTGCATAATAGAAAAGAAACCTATTGTCATGGACATAATAAGGTGTTTTTATTTTCGAATCTTTAATTAGGGATGTTCAGGTATCATATTGCGGGAAATTTGTCATGTCGGCAGCGCCAAAGTAGAAGGTATTTGTTACGAAACTGAACCATGCGTTACCGATGATTTTTCTTCGAGTTATGAGTTTGTTGAGTTTTAAAGTACAAAGGTAGGTTCAAGTGCATCGTGTTTCCTGCCAAATTTTCCCATTTTAGCAGTTTATTCATTGTTTTTTAAATGCTTCAAAAACATTAATTTTTCTGCAAAAATTTGAGTTTTCAAACAAAATTATTGCCTTTTTTCACCCTCTTTTCTTTTACATCAATATTCCGACCTTCGTTCCTAACTACTGCACCCAAAAATATAATTTTGTTTTAAAATGGAAAACTTACGAACAGTTTAGTGAAAATTCTTGATCTAATTTCGTTTTTTAAGATTGTGTTAAGAATTTTATTTTATTTTCACTTTTAACTATTAACCTCTTTATCTGTTTGAAAAAAACTTTGTCGGACTTATTTAGACTTTAACTAACTTTTAATTAGTCTCTAATTTTATTTATAAAACTAAAAAGCGTTCAGGCTCTGAAAATATTATTATATTCTAAGTAATAATTATTTTATTTTTGAACATAAAAGGTAGTGAAAGTGTTTACTTTTGTACACTAAGTGTAAAATCTGTAATATTTGTCAGCTCCGTAGCATTCTCATCATGCCGGTAACGCTCAAAGACAACCCCCCTAAAAGGGGGGTAAATGTTCACTTTGACCATGCCCAGAATTTTTAAAAAATATTGTTACTAATGTGTATTTGAAATACCCAATTAATTTAATTTTCTGAGTATCTTTAAAAATTGAAATTTTCCATGGTCAAATTGGCACTTTTCCTGATATTCACCCTTATATCTTTGTGAATGTAAGTGATAGTTTTACGAAGTTCTATAAAATGGTTTCACGAAGTAAGTAAACAAACTTCTGTAATTTACAACTCATTCCCAGCTATTTACTACGAAGGATACAGAAAAAACTTTATTTCTTCAATTTGTTGCTGGTCACCTAAATGAATAGGTGTTTTAATTTTTAGTGGAAAATTTCACCTGAACCCTGTATATCGCTGTTTTAAATTCAAAGTTATACGGAGTCTATGTAGCAAAAGCTCAGTACACAGATAACGATAAAGACGTGGGAAAATCTTGCAGGATGACATCCGAAACCCAAGGATTTCAAGAAACTTAAGAAAAGGCAGCGTTCATCCCAGAAGATATGAAAAAATTTAAGCCAAGTCACAACTGCTCGTTTTAAGAACAAAATCATTTTTATGGACGACATGAGTGTCTTCAATTTGTATTAACTTTTTGTTTTTCTATTCAAATGCATTTTCTAAAATTTATTTTAATTTTTCTTCATTTCAAGATCATTTTCTACTATTGCCAAATCAAACGTGTACTGGTATAGAAAATAAACTTTTATTTGACTAACTACCTGTTCTTATTTTCCCCCATAAATATTACTAATATTGGTGGGACGTTTGAAAAAAAAACTAACATGTGTTCCAATTGACTCCTAACAGCGCACAGTGTTTCGATTAATGTTAGCTAGCTCGACAAAATCATTTTTCGTCATTTTTACATATTTATGGATCAGTGTTCAAATTTGTTCCGTTTTCTTCCTACAGTAGTAGAACCTTGAAATGATGTGGAAAGTTGCGGCACAGCATTCAACTTCGAATTTTAGTTGCCAAAAAACGCTGTTTTGATTTTCCCGCTGAGACCCATGTTTCAGAATTTTTTCAGGCATAGTTAGCTAACTTTTTCCAGAATTTCTTTTCAGAGTCATATGTAAGGTTTTCAAAATTAAATTCGGAAGAAAGGATTTCGAAGAGAATAAATTTTTTTTCTCTTTTTGGGGCTTCAACCATTCTTCAAAGAAATTCCTCCTCGAAAGAAAGTACTCTAGAAAAAAAAAAACTGTTGTACTCGAGTGTGCTGCCTATAATACGTCTTATTAATTATGGGAAAGGTGCAGCTATTATATACAGAAAATTTAGCCCGGGGACAAACGTGGACAAGTCTTTACCATCGCGTGAAAGTTTCGAAACAAGCAAAAATATTTTGTTCATCTTGAAATGTTTTTTTTAATATTACTTAATTATCACATACACTAATTTAATTAGGAAAAACTTGCACTTACCAGTTTTAATAACACCCATCTTGCACAATAAAATCATAAAAAAATCGGAACGCTTTAAATTTATGTGCTTAAAATTATGTCTGAAACTCAACTGATTTATTCTAAAACAAAGAGATACGTAACTTCAACCCTTAATACTCACCTGGCGGAAGTGAGTTAAGCATAAGCAAATAATGAAGTATCATGTTTTGATATATTGTAGACATTATCCCAATGTCGAATTTTAGAATTCCGAACTTGACTTTTGTCCACCTAGCTTACACTAATCGAAACACAGTGCAGCGGGGTGAATCGGAACACCTCTAAATCATTATGGGCAATTCCAAGCAACATGGGAACTCGGTGTTAAAAAAAATGTTGAAAAATTGTCTTAATTTTTTTTTGTAGGTTCTCTATATTGATTGAAGTTTACAAATTAGAATAAGGTAACTTCAGGTGAATCATTTTCTTTTTGTAAGAGAACTTGTTCTATGAGCTCACAATCTTGTAAAAGTCTCTCTCTGCTAGACACAATTTTAAACGAGCATATTTTATTGGTTTAGCTTGTTTCCACAATTTAATTGCATTTTTTCCTGGCAGATTTATTCGATAAGAAAACAATTATTAATAGTACATTTTGAAATTTATTCTTAAAATAATTTTTTTTAAGTAGTTTTTAAACCATTAAATTTTGTGTAACGTGAGTCACGAAAACTTAATTTTTTTAATATTTCCAAATTTTATAGCTTATAAATGAAATTTTTTTTCCTGTTTCTCCTACTCATGTATATTACAAAAAAGAAATTATTGGCCAATTTAGAGTTTTTTGCTTTTTTATTCAAAAAATAAGGATGTTTATTTTGTAACGTGAGTCACGCGAAAAGTGAGTTACAGCCAATACAAGCTAATATTAACTTCTTAAAAGTATTTAATGTGCCCTAATGGTATTTTAGGGTCTAAAGGGAGGGTTAGCACTTGTACACACCTATATATAATTAATAATACTGATGAAATTAAATATAAATAGCGTAATTTTAATTCTTTTAGTGTTTTATAATCTTTCAATTAGTGCACTGGGTCCCTGTTTTGGCCCTCAGCTTTCCAATGTGTAGCATGTGTTTATGCATGCACATATTTTTCTTCCGTATCTAAGAAAGGTTTTTCATTCCAGTAAAAGAAATTTTTAAAATATTTAACGAGTAACCGCAGAATGACAGAAAAGGTGCCGAGAAAAATTGAAGCAAGAAGGGAAGTACATTGCATGTAAACAGAAACATTGTCTCTGGATGAAAGAATGTCTAACGAGAAAAGTCGAAAAGCTAAGGATATTGTCTCTAGCAATTCAATATAAGCTGAAAAATAAACATATGAAACTTTCAAAGGAAATTTTGGCTAAATTCAAACTTCTTAAATATTGCTTCAACAAGTATACAAATATGTAAATACACTAAGGAAGACTCGCCAAAACAAGAGAAATTCCGTTAATTCACCTTACAGTTAAACTGTAATCATAAGTGAGTTACTCAATACTCATCCGTAAATGTAATATACATTTGAAAAGAAGATTTCAATGTCCACCGAACTCATGCTGAAAAAATTATTTATCTCAAGAAAATCTAAACGAAAATGATTTAAAAAAGTAGCTTGAGTGAGAGAGAAAAAAAAATATATATACATATAAAATTGGAACATAAGAGAAATTTTAAAAAGCACGGTCAACATCTCACTTGCTCTTATTTGAGATGCTTAAAATTCAATTATTCATCAGTAGTGGATGAGAAAAGTAAGTAGGGGAGAGCGGGGCTAAAAGTTCCGCGGGTAAGTTGTTCCCTTTGAAATAGCTCAGCTAAGAAAAAAAATAAATGTATTTTGTCAATACGTCGTGAAATAGAATGTTATAGCGCACAAATGGCAGCTATTTTAGCCAGCCCAGTGGCGTTCGGTATATTAAAAGCCGAGCACGTGCATTACTGATCTACGAAAGTAAATATTTTTGGTTTTGGTGTTTTTGGTCTTTTGACCAAAATTTAATAGTTATTGTTAAGTTTTTTGGCATTTTTCTATGAAGATAGATTGTGCACCCTAATACCATGCGCTGAAACCATTTACGTTTCGTTACCTAACTTATAATTTGATGTTTTAAAGACATGTGCTTTTGGGGCTAGTTGTTCCCTTTTTTGGGGGCAAGTTGTTCCGCGAAACAACTTGCCCTAGAAAAATTAGCAAGTATCCCGAAGGAATCTTTTGCCCTATTCATCTGTACCAGTGATGCAGTAAATAAGTACACATATAAATAAATATTATATGATACTGTGAAAGACCGAAAGTGAGATGATACACTTTCACCAAAAATAAATCCTGAAATATTTAGTCTATCCGATAGATATATATTATATATAAAATTTTCGGAGAGCAAACTATGAAAGACATCGAAATATATTTCATACTTTAATATAAAAATCATATTTTTGGAGGATCTTATTTCAAATTTTAGCTTAATTCCTGTTATAACTGAAGACTGAACCAATTATTTTAGCTTATTAGCTGTTGAAGCTGTTAATTATTATATGTAATTTTTACATGTTGCACTGTCATTACTGTATTTTACCATATAAATGGTTTTCAGTTTACTACTTACTAGATGCGTTGCCCGGCTTTGCACGGTCTACCTTGAGAATAAACTTTTTTCAAGCGCCGCTCGTCTAAAACTTCCGATTAGATATTTAAAGTCGATATTTTGCCGGCATCCAGCACAAAAAATCTGTTATGGACCCCACACTACTTCCTTTTTCTTAGTAGATGCCTTCAGTGTTAAAATAGCGCAACAAATAAAACATTTACATCCCTAGATTGACATGAAACAATGCAAAAAAAAAGAGTTTTACAATGATTAATTTTTTTACATATGGCCGATTTTAACATCATTCATCGGTTTTTTTCTCAAAATATCGCCAACAGCGCCAAATTGTACCGGAAGTCAAGAAATCATTTTTCCTCGCCAACATGGCGATATGTCGCCAAGTTGGCGTCAAACACTTGGTGACCAAAAGCTTGGCGATATATCGCCTAGTGATCGCGCCAAATCATATCACTTGTGTCTACAAATCAATACTGACCCCTCCCCCCCAAAGGTTTAACCCCCCTGGGAACATTCAAATGCAACCACAAGGGGAGGTGCACAACTGGACCTCCCTCAGAGCCTACATATCAAAGTAGAAACTTCTACGTCATACAGTTTTTAAGTTATGTGACATACATACGCACATACATACATGCGTACATACAGACATCACGAGAAATATCGTCGTAATTAACTCGAGGGTGGTCGATGTATATATAATATCTATAATAACTTCCTTTGCTACGTAAGAGGAAGTAAAAAAGTCGTAGTAAGTACGATAAAACAGCTAATTATTTAAACGATATTTTTGTAGCCCTTTAATAAAGTTATACTAATATAAACCATTGTTTTTTTTTCACAAATTATGTTTTTAATGAGCTATTCTTATCGCAGAGTGGTTAAATTCGAAATCAGCATCGTTATTCATCGTCTTGTTAATCTCGGAACATTTTGCCCCATCCACGGAACAACTTGCCCCAAGGCGGGGTTTGTTGTTACTTTTCGGCTTTACTTGTTATGAAATTAATTATTCAAAAATCTTACGAAATACAACTCAAAAAACAGTTTGTATATCAAAGGGACATATAATACTAGGTTTTAACCTCGGAATATTTATTCTAGAACCAAGTTTTCAAAACGAATTTTGAGCTTGATTAAAAATCGGAACTTTTAGCCCCGCTCTCCCCTACTTTGAAGAGCCTACTTCTGACAGCAGTCAACTAATTTTACAGCCATTATGCAACATTAAATGTTATGATTGGTATCAGATGAAATGTAATGTGTGTAGTATCCTGTAAAAGTTTTCAGATGCATGAATTCAGAATTTGAAGTCAGTACACTACTCTGTGACCGTTCAGAAGGGTTAGATGGCAGCTGCTAAGGAGAATTTTAACCCGAGGTCTATGGGACAAAAATTCGTGCTGCGAAAAATTGGCCGTTAAGAAGGTGGCCGCTTTGTAAAAGTGACCGCTCAGAGAGGTTTTACTGTATTTAAAACTGATCAACTAAAGAAAACAAGCCATTAAGCAATAATTTTAATTGAATTTAAGTGAAGTCTCTCAATAAAATTTTCAAAATAAGATGTAAAGTAAAAGACTAAAACGGAGATGTAACGTGAGTCACGAAACTATGTAACGTGAGTCACGCTCAACATATTGATTAACTTAATTAGTGACTGCAGAATGAACTTTATTTTCGTATATATCATAACTTAGAAACATATTTTGTGCCATGAAAAGCAGTTTTTAAATTTTATTATTCTAAAAGAGCAGGAATCCTAGGTTTTTAATTATGCAAAAAACTTGAGTTCCTTTTTTTTGTAACGTGAGTCACGATGCTAAATTAAGGTTGAAACACCATCTATTTCTGTTGAAATTTAAAATGCTGACATCCACAGGTTCTTACTGCATCCCAGATGACTGTCAACAGCTTTATTTAAATCAGGCATGGTTATTTCTTTTATATATATGTTACGGCCAAAGCCCGAAGTCTGGCCAGTTCGCGAATTGGCCGGCCACTTCGCACATTGGCCAGGTCGCTTGGCCAATGTTCGATGTACTGGAAATGAATTGCGTTTATGCGACTTTGGCCGGCCACTTTGGGAAGTGGCCGGAACTCCCTGGCCAATGTTCGATATGCTAAAGTAAGACAAATAATTCTTTTGTTGGTTATTTTATTTGTTTTCTCCAAGGGAGATGAAATTTTCATAATAGACCAGGAGTTTTCTGGTACTGTGAGATCCTTACTAACTAAAACTTCTTTCTTTAGACTACAGCCTACCTAGGGCCATCGTCAGGAGCGGATCCGGAAATTTTATAAGGGGGGGGGACAAGTTTCAGTTGCAAGTACAGTAATCTTCGTTAGATCGCATATTCAGATATATCGTGCTTTTTCTTTGGCTCGCGAAAAAAATGAATTAAAAGTAAAGAAAATGAAAAAATCGCTTCACACATAAAACCTTCGAAAACAAGTGATATTTCTCAGAAAAAATGCATTATTTTTTAATCAAAGAAAAAAACTAGTATGTTTCCCTTACAGATGAAATGAATTCGTTGCAGTTTAATCAATTTTCTATTTGCATTGCAGTTTAAAACAATAAATATTTTAAACCATTTTTTTGAGAACAGTGGGTAAACAGATTTTCTTTTGTGCTTACAGTATGAAAATCGTCCTCATATGATAATATACTAATATTTTTCTTAGTACACATGTCAGTTATTTGTACGTTGATTAAATCGTTATTTTTATGGCCTCGGTTATATCGTGTTTTCGGATACATCGTGTATTTTTCTTTTCCCCTACGAGAGCCATATTACGAGGAATTAGTTTTTTAACTTTTAAAAGTATCAGTTCAGTGGAAAGAAAACGAAGCATGTAAAATTTAAACTTTCTTCAAAACCACATACAATACTGCACAGCAAGTAATATTTTTATAATATTCAACTAAATTAACTACAACTTTATTCTGATAAAAATTTACCTGTTAGGAGAACTATAAATATGAAATTTACAAATTGTCAACATGCAACGCGAATATTGGAATTATAAAATTCTTCAAGCAAATATTATTTAATATTTTTTGCTCATTATTAATACATGTGTAAAATATTTCATTGATTGAAAGAAAGATCGGTAATGACTGCGCTACTGATATTTTTTTTTAATCACAGGGGGTCAGCTGACCCTTTAACCAACCCTGAATCCGCTCCTGGCCACCGTACCTCCTTGACCTTAGTTCCGAAGGACGATACTATACTGTAAAAAATAAATGTTGATTTAAGAGTATAGTACAGCTAATTTTTCGAAATTTTACAGTAAGAAACTGTAAAATTGATAGTTTTAGTTTATTACTGCGTATTTTACAGTTTTAAACTGGGACCTCCGCTGCTAGTATTATATTGTTGTGTTTACAGTATAATACAGTTAATTTTATGGTAATAAATAGTAAAATTGATAATTTTACACAATTTTACAGTTTATTAACATGCATTTTACAGTTTTAAACTGGAACCTCTGCTGCAAGTGTTATACTGTTGTTTTTACAGTATAATGCAGCTAAATTTAACGGCAATAAACTGTAAAATTGCTAAGTTTACAGTAAGAAACTAAAATTACTAGTTTTAGTTTATTTTTGTGCAGTTTACAGTTTTAAAGTGGAACTTTGGCTGCCAGTATAAAACTGTAAATACAACAGCTCGGTTTTTGCAGTGTGCTTTCAGTATTATACTGTAGAAACAACATTTTATTTTTTGTAGTGCAGGCACCTAAGAGGGGCGGATTCGACGAAAAACTCCTCCGTTGCACCTATGATGTGATTATCATTAGCATTACGGTATAAAAATGTACAACATTTTCTAATGACGTTTTTCTTCTTACTTTGGCCGATCGCCCCAAGCCACTTCGCGAACTGGCTGGCCAAACCCCGAAATCAAGGAAAGATCGGACATTGGCCGATCATTTTGCGGTGATACTGGCCACTTCGCGAAATGGCCGGCCACTTCGCGAACTGGCCAACTTCGGGCTTTGGCCGTAACATATATAACATTTACTTTTGTAAAATCACGTCAAATTGTAACGTGAGTCGCGTGGAATTGCCCTTATATATATAGAGGAATGTGGGGCAAAGTGAAATAGCGGGGCAAAGTGAAATGGTAAAATATTTTCACAGTTTGCAGTGCCACCTATCTAGCACTATTTTAACTTAGTACCTAGACATACAGTCTATTCCTGTCAACAAATAGACAGATCTAAAGATCAACGAAAAAAATCATGCAAGTCATTTTCAAAATTTGATACCTTTATTGTAATATTCGTAATTTTTAAAAAATATTTCTTGTCATAGTAAAATTATAAAAATTTTGTAATTATCATTTTGTCTATTAATTGAGATCTACTAATGTCCAGTGTAGTCCTTAGTTAATTTATATTATGCATATTTTGATTTTAAATGTTCAATGTAATTTTCAAGGGTACGCGGGGCAAAGTGAAATAATTCGTTTCGTTTGCTTATGCATTTATAAACTGAATCACTTACGCATTTCTTCATTTATTTATTTATTCGCATTCTTTTATTTATTAATTCACTTATTTATTCATTCATTCAGTTTACTTTGTTATTCATTCTCAATTTTATTCACTATTTCCTTTCTACCATACATTAAATAATTCATTTTTTGTCTATTTATTGTTTCGTTTATTTTTACATTAATAACTCATTTTTTCGTTTATTTACGCATTCATTTGATGAAAATTATTGTAACTCATCGAATCGAAAGTGTTTCCTTTACGAAAATATTGTGTTTTTCACTTTGCCCCATGATTTTTTGAGATGAAAAATTTCTACCTTTTTATGAAGGTGCAAAATAACTGCCAAAAATAAATAACTTTTCAACGATAATTGTATTACAAAATACAATAGTCCTTCTTTATGTACAGTAATTTTCAGAACAAATTTCTAATTTGTTCATTTTGAAATAGGTAAGTAAACTCAACTATTTCACTTTGCCCCTATTCAACCTGTTTTGTCTTTCAAGTTTTTGTCTCACATGTTTTGTCTTTTTTTGTCAAAGCACAAATCGAGAATTTTTCCCAACAAATCAAATTAAATAAAAATATTTAACTTTTTTTTCGATCAATTCACCCCGGTTTACGGTACAATCATATCGTTGTTCCTCCGTACGCTTTAAGGCTTTGTGAAACCATTGAGAATTAAAACTCAAATACTCACTACATTACTCTTTTTTAACATTAACAATGATATTACTTGACAAATCTTACACAACAATTGGTCTCTTATTTCTCAAGAAATTCGTAAAAATGAATTTTAAAAAGTTTCCCAACACTTTTGGTTGTATTGTTTATGGTCCAATTACTTACCACACACATTCAAGATAAATTCATTTCCTCGGCAAAATATGTGAAAAGAAGAATATGCTGCTTCGATGATTGATTCTTTGGACTCTTGAGCCTCTTCCATACTGGAAGAACTTAGACAGTTGGTGTCCTATCGGAAATATATTTGAGTCATATTTGTCTCATGTATTAGTGTCTATGATGATCTGGTTATAATGTAGGGGAAGGGTGGGCATAGTGGCCACTGCGGGCAAAGTGGCCACTTGAAGTTTTCCTCCCTATATAGTTCTGCAGCCTAGCGGCAATAGGCTCATTTACTCGCCCGGTAGCCGTTGTTGTTGTGTTATAGTTTGGTGCCGCTCAGACGCAAACTCACGGAGATATCGCAAATTTTTCACTTTTTCAACCCTCTGATGTTATATGAGTGCATCATATGTTTCGCTTTAGTTTATTGTAGGACTAGGTGAAGTAAATTTTACATCAATGGTGCAAAACACCATGTTTCTAGCTTTGAATTCATATGTCTCAACAGTAGATACGACAACGGGTTGTACGTGAAATATTGTTCTTTCGAAAATGGCGCGCTAGAGGGCAAAGTGGCCACTTCGATTGTTCGATTCGAAACGTCGATTGTTTTTTCTGTGGTGATTGTTACTCGAAATCTAAGGACAACGAAGGCTGGATTAGATGTTCTGGGTGCCTCAAATGGGCTCACGAAGCCTGCACAGGAGCCGAAGAGGAGGACGATGAGTTTATTTGTGATTTATGTAAATACCAGTGATTTCATAACTTCACATACTTTTAGTAATGCCTATTTTTGTTTAAAACCCTAATACAATTATTCTGAGTTCTGAAACTAAATGCGTTTCATTTTTTTCCATACTATCTAAATCTATTTAGGCAGTGGCCACTTTGCCCTACCTAGTGGGGCAAAGTGGCCACTTTGACAGCTTTTGGTAAAGTAAAAATTTTGTACAAATAAATTTTAAAAATCTAGTTGTTTATATTTTTTAATCAGGCCTAAGTAACCATACTAAATGTTGAAGGGATTTATAAAATGTTTCAATAAAGTTTAGGGGTGGAAAAAAATAGATGTTCCTTAGGGTGGCCGCTATGCCCACCCTTCCCCTACAGATATTTTTAAAATGTTATTAAAATGGAGAGAAATAAATCATTACTTAGAGGAATAAATAAACTAGTTTTAACTAACTTGTCAAAGTTAAAACTATAATAAAATGAAAAATTGGAGTAAAAATTATAGTATTGAAAACATTGAATTAATTTGGCTGCCGATTATCTTCTGCCGAAGTACCGAAATTTCGTTTTGGGCGTTTGAAGACAGACAAAAGTAACTAGAACAAATATTATTAATTTGACTTTTTTGTATTACTTTTTTTTAAAACTATTTATACACAATTAATTAAATTAAATTAGTTTTCAACAAGGATAAACTACAATACCTAAACTACAAAATACGACAGAAAATATATTAAAGTTATATAGGGAAATGTGGGGAAAAGTGAAAGATAACGTACCTGTGTGAAAATGAACAAATTGGAAACTTGTTCTGAAAATTATTTTACATAAAGAAGGAGTAATGTATTTTGTAATACAACTTCCGTTGAAATATTATTTTTCATTTTGGCGGTTATTTTGTGACTTCAAAAAAAGGAGGAAAATTTTCCTTTTGCAATAAAACATTTTCTATTTGATGGTGTACACAGTAATTTTCATGAAATGAATGCGTAACTAAATGAATAAGTGAACTATTAATGAAAAACGAATAAACAAACAAACAATTAAAATAATTAATTAATATATGGGAGAGAGAAATGAGCAAATAAAATAGAAAATAAGTAACAAAATAAGTGAATGAATGAATAATTAAGTGATTTTATAGGTTAAAACTAAATGAAATAATAACTAAAGAAATACGTACGGTTATTTAGTAAATGAATGCATAAGTAAACGAAATGACCTATTTCACTTTTCCCCATCCATCATTTTGCCCCGCGTGCACTTCACAAATTACATGGAACATTTAAATCAAAATGTGAAGAATATAAACTAAATAAGGACTGCACTGGACATCAGGAGAACTCCATTAATACCGAAAATGTTAATTACAAAAATGTTATCATTTCAAAAAAGAAATTTTTTTTGAAAAACCACGATTATTACAAAAAAGGTATTAAATTTTTAAAATGACTTGTGTAATTTTTTTCTGTAATCTTAAGAGCTATTTATTCTTGACTATAATCAACTGTATGTCTAGGAACTTAGTTAAAATATTGCTAATAGCTGCGACTGCAAACTGAAAATATTTTACTATTTCACTTTGCCCCAAATCAAGGCCGTATCCAGAGGGGGGGCCCGACGGGCCCGCCCCCCCCCCGAAACCCGAAATGTTTTATAATGTAAAACAGAAAAAAAAAAGTTTTCTTTTTTTTTTAATTTCAAATGGCAAAAAAAAGTTTTTTTTTCCTTTTAACTATTAAACGAGTGAAAATTTGAAGAAGTACAAAAAAAAAAAAAAAAAAGACAATTCAAATTCTCATTAGCTGCAAAACATACTTGAAAACAAGACTCTCATTAGCACTTCCAGCTCTCTTTCCCAAATCAATTCAGGCTCAAGGCAAGCTACTTGTCAGTTTGATCGGCGGCCCCCCCTCCCCCATAAAACTTATAAAACTTACACCACTCAGATTTTTACCCCCTAATCGCCGGGCCCCTAGTTTCCGACTAGGCTGAGATTGCTTCTCACCGCCCTGATTCAATTAAGAGGGTACTTTGTTGGTCCCCATTTATAAGCATTTGTAACCCTCGAGGGATTTTAATAGCTAAACATGTCTTCAATCAACAAGACCACACAAAAACGGATACGTTCACAGACCCTCTGCTTTGTTGGACGCTCACCAATCTTAGACAAAAGTTACTTTAAAAAAATTCCATTTACAAATGCTTAAAAACCTTGAAAACTTTGTTAAATGTAGCTGTAAACCTTGAATTTTAAAGTTTCTAACACAAATGGAGGGGGGGGGGGCATCAAGTTGCGCGAAACTCAGCTCCTTGATTAAAAAAATATTCTGCGTAATGCAAAAATCATATTCCAGCATTTTTTGTAGCATATTTTCAAAAATAATTTTTTGTGACTCACATGTTTCATTTCTGACTATTCATTAAATACCTAATTCAGTATTTTAGAAGTTACTTTGTAATTGATTCCTTTATTAATATGTTAAGCACGAGAAAAAATATTACCCTACCTGTATTCTTTTTCGTTTTCTGCAGTACTAGTGATTGAAAAAGAAATTGTCGTTATAAGTATTTTTTAATATCTATTTTTAATCTTTAAAAGATGTGTCTTTCAAAGTTTTAACAATTTCGTAAGACTGTCCAATCAACTATTAAAACGTCAGAGACTGGAAAGTGCAAATGAAATGCTTTAAAGAATTTTAACTGTTCTAGAGTCTTTGAAAATCATTAAATACCTTTTTGAAACTCCTTTAAAAGTGCTTCAATCCTATTTCTTATCAAATAATTAAACTATGAATTAACTAAATGGCCAGAATGTTACTCTCTCGTTAATTATTTTTTAAATCTCTACACTATTTCTTTTAAAGAATTTTATGTGTTTTATACTATTGGTTATTTTATGTTACTAAGTGCTGTGTCTGTCGGTGAGTTGGGGAACTGATCAAAAACTACTATGTAACTATAGTGAAAACCGATGTAAGCAAGTGATAATGTGTTAATCTTTTCTCCTCCCTTGTCCTTCCTCTCTGTCGCTTAATGTTAATCGTTTGTTAAACTAAACATTTTTTTATGCTTTGATTAATCTTAATTTGCAAAAGAATGCAGAAAATTTATGAGATTGTTGTTTGCCTACTTTTCCAACATGTTTTTGAAGTCCCAATTGCCCCATATAAGGCCTCAAAATGCAGAATTTTAAAACTTTCTTTCAAAAATTTACCCGGGGAGAAACCCCCGGACCCCCTAAAATTACGGATATTCTACCCCACTTAAAAAAGTTCTCATTGCATATCTCTCTTGATACCCCTACCCCAATAAAGGTCAGTTCAAGAAAATAATAAGAATAAAGAAATGAAAAAAAAAACACACACACACACACATCAAACATAGTGGGGGGGGGGGGGTCAGCTAGAAATTACTCATAACACACACAAAAATGAATGTGTGTTTGGACAATGCGAAACTGGGCCCCTCCCGAAATTTTTTCTGGATACGGCCTTGCCCCAAATTCCCCAATATATCAATGAGTTCTGGCAAGAGGGGGATGCACTTTCACACGCTGCTTTTAAAATAGAATTAAATGAATGAAATGAGGATAAATTACGAAATACTTTACACCTACAAAAATATCACAAAAAATATGAATCTAATTTTTATGTATATGAGCTCCCGCCGCAAGTGGGCGCACTTTCACCCTCTCTCTTTTGAAAATAAAATATTATTTCTAAAAACTAATATTAATGAAATACCTTTTTTAACATTTAAAATTTTTCTTTTTTTTTTAAAATTTTATCTAAGTGAAGTTAACCCATTTATGCCCAGTAGCCTAAAAACCGGACGCTTATTAGTTACTGCACCCAAAAACCTGTAATGGGTATATCCTTTTACTAAAAATGTTTTTCACAAGTTGAATGGTCCTTCTTGAGAAAACCAGTCAGAGCTACTTGTTTGGACATCAGTTTATTTATTGACAGCTATTTTCAGACAAATCAGTTAAGCAACGATCCAGCATGGGTAGACACAGAAAGTAAGTTTTTTTGCGAACTTATTTTTCATAAAATTAAACTATTTTAAATGCCTTCTGTAATGCTACTTTGCAAAAGCAAAGTCAAGTAATGTCGTACTTTGCTCACATATCTGCAAAATATCCCATAAACAGGACGTTAAATAACTTAATAAATATGGCAACGGCGAACTATTTTAAGCCTAAAATGTATGTAAACCATTCCAAGTAAGAGTTTTAAGCAGATAAAAATTGGAAAATATTGTTAAAAAAATTTGGGCATAAATGGGTTAAATTCATTTTAAGTTCAAGACAAGTTACGAAATTACAAAAATATTGTCATCTGAGAAAAATGACTTATTAATTTAATAAGTTAAGTAAAAAAAGAAAAGGAAAATCAGAATTCGCTTTAAGATAAGCCAATAAATTTGAATAAGTATAAAGAAATTAAATGAAATAATTAAATAAACAATTTAAATTATTGAAACATAAATAAAAGTGAGAGGGGAACTTGTAACACTTTTTTTTCTCGTTCGGGTGCCCCCCCCCCCCCCTGCATATGATTCTACTGACGTCCGTGCCTAAACGATTTCTATTGTTCTAGTAGTTGTCGGAAAATTTAGTATTTCAAAATTGACGATTTTTTAATATGGACCATTGATCAATATATTTTTATTAGCTTGTAATAATTCTTGATTCCTGTTTATTATAACATGAATTAACAGAAAAGCCAAAATTATGTTAGTGCATGATATTGAACACAATTCTATAAAGTTTTGAATGTAATGTTTCGTAAACAATCTTCCACTTAGTTTTCATATTAATCTTTACTTATGCCAAAACGAACTAATGTTAAAAAGAACAGATTCGGGAGCTATTAAAAGTTTGGATGAATGGAATTTGAGTGTAATCAAGAGAACTTACCTTGTGATAAAACGTGATAGATTAAAAAAAAAAACTACAGCACTTGATTTTACCAAACCGTCCTTAAAATCCTAGATTTCCACAAATGCAGTTCTTTGTCGAATTCCTGCCTGTTACTGGTATAAGCAGAGCAGCCTCTTCTCAAAGCAGTGACACCGTAATGGTTTTTATGACCTAACACAGTTTTCCCCATCGTTGAAAATACCTCCCACAGTTTCGACTGATTAGTAATCAGGAAAAAACCTTTTTATTAGGCAGTATAACTCTATAGAGTAGTTTTGGTGAAGAAAACGAATTGAGGGCATATTAAAAGCGGATTTTTAATTAAGACTGGAAGTGAGTCTTTTAATTCACAGGCAGCTCGCCATTGAGGGGGAGGGGTGGCAATTTCCCTCACTTCCAAAAGCAAAGAGGCTTCACTTTTAAAATTTCAAAATTACCGAAAGTATTTTTTGTGCAGATTTATTCCACTAAAGGAAAACTTTTTTTTTTAACTCCAGACAAACAGGTTTTTCTCATATATTAATACATCATAAGTAATGTAATGAAATTTCGAATTGATAGGAGAGAGTCTAAATTGTGGAAATTCTTCACGATTTTTTAGGCCTTGATCTGATTTATCAAGAGAAAATCATTTAATCAGTAACAACTTTAAAGCCCAAAAATGTAGCCAAATTTTATTAAAAGAAAAAAAAAAAAGAAAAGAATAAGAAAGAAGGATTGAAAGAAAAAAAAAAAACAACTTTGAAAACTGTTGTTATGCCTTTGATACCCCAATTTAAACTTCTTAGGTAAAATTAGGCACCCTTCTTTCCCACAAAAAAAAAGTCAAGTAAAAGATAATTAAAGATTTAAAAACTGATAAAAATGTATGGATATAGAGTATTAAGGTAGACAGGTAGTTTAAAAACAGCTGAAGAATCACATATCGCTGCTTGAAATGAACAACGGCATATCTGCAAAACGCCATTTTTCAGGAGAGCGTTTTAAAGTTTTTGCAGCAAAACGGTATTTTGAAGTAAAATGGTATTAAGGGTACTTATGCCGAATCAACTTACAGAGACATTAGATGTTCCTCCTCCAAGCACTTATTCAGAACTGACGCAATGGCGGCAGTGTCGTTTTTTACTAGCAAAAGCGCGCAAAATAATAACTATGCACAACGACACTAACGATTGCTGCGTGATATTTTGAAACTAGAGATATGCCGATAATACCACAAGAAAGAGTAAAAAAAACTGAATTTTTTGATATAATAATAAAAAAAAATCGATTTTTGCATATATGCCGTTGTTCATTTCAAGCAGCGATATATTAAAATTTCAATTCTATCATAAGTTAAAGAATTCTGAAAGGTACAGTTGAATGATTATTAATTGTTTCAATTTGATTCTCGCTCCAGTTTTCTTCTCCGGAAGTGCAAAATATACTGGATGTTGAAGTTTCGGTGCTTTAGCCATCGTTCATAAATATTTATTTCCATTTTAAACATTCATCCAGCAACACACCACTTATTACAGTACTAATGACAAATCTGAGTCCCCATCTGATGGCAATACTCTGTAGACAAGAGAAGCAAGATCCTGATTCAATATCGGGGCTGGATATGTTAGGTAACTGTAGATGAAAAAATACAGAAATTAATCTTCAATTTTCATCCTGTATTGAAGAAATCTAAAAGGTACTGCTGTATAATTTTCGATTGCCTCAGTTGAGCTTTCGTTAAAATTTTCTTCTGTGGAAGTATAAAATGGGCTGGGGGTAGAATTTCCAGCTGTTGAACCATCGTCCATGAATATTTCCTTCAGTTTCAAGCATCCATACAGCAACACACCACTAATGACAGCAGCGATGACAAATATGAGTCCCCATCTGGTGGCAAGACTCTGCAGGCAAGAAAAGCAGGATCCTGATTCAATGTCGTGGTAGGACATGTACAAAGCTGCAGGCGAGTCACGTTGGATTCCACGGCAGCCAAAACCTATCATGCGAAGAAAGATGACGATCAAGCTGAAGATCAATATCGTTAGGCATATGTAGTAGAGCACATTCACGAAATCTTTTCCAAAATATTTCCCTGCGGAAAAACAAAGAGATACATTGTATGAAATCAAGTCATGGAAAAATTTTGTGTTAACATATCATGCGGAATGTTGTCATGTCAAATGTATACTAGGGGGAGTCATAAGTCCTATTATAAATTACTTAAACTTAGTTCTTTCCTTACGCATTCTTAACTTTAGGAACCTGGTATTCGACGATTCATCATGTTCTATCGTCCGCCAGTTCTTCGGTACCATAAAGGCAACACCATTCCAATATGATGACAATCAAAAGCGTCATAATAAGTTCCTTGTAACGCTGAAACACGTGTCTGCAGTATCCCTCCGTATTTGTGCTTCTTTAACGTTGTATTTTTCTTTGCAATTAGTATTAATTTTATTGTTACCATATTCAACCATCTTCTTGCAGAAATGTGGTTCACAGAACCTTCACCTTTATAAACATAGTGTACATGTTTCACATTGCCTTGGCTGTGCCATGGACTAACTCAGACGCATAAAGCAAAGTTATCTAATCGAATAAGTTTGGCTTCTCATATTTAAAAGGTTGACTTCATAACCTCGTATCAGAACTCATTAACATTGCGCAATAAGCAAGCCTATATTTAAAGCACATCTAATGTGGTAGCATTGTGAAGTCTACGCAGACTCTAATCACATCATTATGGCGCTGCCACGTTAGATTGGCCCCAACTATAGATACTGGCTTTTATATCGGCTATATTTCGCTCTTTAAGCACATGAGCACACATTAACGGTATGTTGCGAAAATTCATACCGTAAAACTGGGTGAATCGGTATAGTTTTCAGCTTTAATTGTTGAAAAAGTAGTTAAACGATTTTTTTTTTCTTTTTTTTGGCATACTTTGATTTTGATGTTCCAAACTAAAACAAAACATGTTGATCAGTTATTATTTGTGTATATATCACTATTTAGAAGTGTTCCGGTTAACTCCAGGGATCAATCGGAATACATGCTATTTTTTTTATTTTTTCCAATTTAATCTGTAATAAGGTAACATTGATACGGGGAGAATAAGAACAGATAGTAGCTGCTTTAGTCCACTTTTTGCTACCGATATTCTTTCACATTGACCTTTTCTGAGAGTTGAAGGGCTTCGAAGATGAAGAGGTTATGTGACAAATCAGAAATTGCTAGTAATTAAAGTTCAAAGTTTTATTGTTGCAGTTGTTGCAGCTTTTTTGTTATCTGGTTTTGTCGTTAGTGTGCGTTTGAAATTGGTCTAATGACATCTACTTTTTGATGTACCAAGTTTTATTTGCTTACCTGTGTCCGTTCCTTACCATTGTCCAGAGTGTTTATTTTTAAAATGCAACATAGCCCCTTCATGGGTCAGTCAGTTAAATTGTTTTCCGGAAAGAGCTCTTTATGAGAACTCCTACTAGTACCCAGAGGCCAGATGCTACAGCCACCCCACTTTTTGCTGTTGGTGCAGTCCCAGGGTTAGAGAGGAGTTTGAGAAATTTACCCTGCATAGTCCAGAAGAAAAACAATGTAGCACGACACTTTTTTTTTTTTTCAAACAAGTCTGAGCAGGGCTTTTCCCTGTGACAAGGAGCTCTTATTTCTTTTCTAACTTATGGATTTATTCCTAATAAAGTATTCAAAATTTTCTTATTTATTTTTTATATTCCTTTTAAACAAAACGAGGGAAAAAAAACGTAAGAAGGAAATAAAACATAATTTGCTGAAATTCTTTTTAATAATGTTGATGGTAAGCACTAGTAAATAAGCAATACAGAAAGCATTAGGGGAGAAGGGGGCACATGTGAACAAACGATATTTTACAAGGTTAACATGAAGGGAAAATAAAAATATATGTAGTTGGTAATACAAGTACTATATCCTGCCTGAAATTTCAAAGATCTCTAAACCATTTTGTTTTTTAGTTATCATGATATCTTATGTTTTGGAAGGTGCCAATATACTTTTATGTTCCAATTCTCGGAGTAAAAATACATCCTTTTTTTTTTTTTTTTGTGATTCGAACTTTATTGGTCTTAAAGTGGCATTAATAAGGGAAGTTTTCATGCGCTATTCGTTTTTTAAAAATTGAAAAAAATATAGTTTTTTATCAAATTAGGCCTAAGTTGAGATAAGGGGCACATGTGAACACATTATGTAGGGGCACATGTGAACAGTTCATCTGTGCCCCATAATGGTATTTAGTTACTTCAATTTCAAAAATTGTTGATTTTTTTATACATTGAATAGTCTGATTAAGAAATATTGAATAATTAAAAGTTTCCATACTCAATATTTAATTAAAATCTGAAAGAGTTGCAAAAGGAAAGAAAGTTAAACTTGCTATAGAGTGTTGAAAAAGGAACAGTTAAAAGTTGTAGTAAGTGACGCTGAGTCTGACATTAGTTTTGAAGACCGCAACTATCAAGAAATTTGTGCTGAAGTAAACCTTGCACCAGAAAATTTAGCTGTGAATGACTTTGCTCTCGTAGAATTCATTACCAAAAAGACAAAAATTCACTATGAATAAAACTTTTATGTTTCCAGAAACAGATAATACATCGATGGTACACTCTGATGATATTCTGCTAAAATTACCACCACCTGCAGGTTTAGGTGGCACATGTCGAGCTGCATCCTCTGTTTTTTTTTTTTTTTTTCTGTAAAACTTGAAGGCTACAAAGTTCTTTGAATTTAGTTAATTTATAATGTTGAATAAAAAACCTTGATATTTCCATTGTAAGTGTTTGTCAATATGTAATAAACAGTACACTTAAAAATATGCTTAGGTGTATTTTATACCATTTATGTATCCATGTTTACTTGTGCCCCAGGTGTGTTTATAACTACCCCCTACTGGGGCAACCGTGAACAAAATGTAACATATTTTAGACTTATTTTTTTGGCTGGAATTCACTGTTAGGGAATGGAGGTAACTGCATGAAAATATTTAGCAAATGTTTGATTTATCATGTATAGCACTTGTTTCTTTTGTATCTCAAATTAATAATGAAAAAATACAAAAATGTTATATTTTTGTTCACGCGTGCACCCACCCCCCCTCTCCCCTACAATAGTTCAAATTACGGAGCCTCGGTAATTCGACATCTGCTTAACTCTACATATTTTCGTGGTCCCTTGGGGCGTCGAATTACTGAAGTTCCACTGTACTTTGAAAAATCGTAAATATTAACACACGCAAATAGGCAATTTTTCTTCACTTCAATAACGAAAAATACTCTTGGATAAAAAACTCAATGGAGAAATGAATTGGGGATTGTCTAATTACAATTAAATTTTAAGAAATCTAGGACGAATTTGGGAAATTTGGCTACGTTATGCAAACTATCAGTATGCGGACTAATCTTTTACCAATTTTAATAATCGTACATATATATACATACATATATATACATACATATATATATATATATATATATATATATATATATATATATATATATATATATATATATATACAGATTAGAAGTAATTTCAAAACAGTTTCTGAAACATCCGTAATTTTCAAAAAGTTATACATTTGCTTAATAGTTTCAATTTTTTTAAACCACGTGACTTGATGAGTTTGTACTTATTTATACGTACAAATAATAACCTAAAATAAGATACTTACAGAAAAAATTGTCAGATGATGCATAAACTATAGTCTGAAAAAATGAAAATTAGTGTAATAAAAATCTTTCGCTTATTAATGAACATCAAAAATTACAACAGACACATGCTACTTGATATTAGAAAGTTATAACATATTCTCAAAGAAGAAAACAAGTGGCGGCTAAAAATCGAACTACACACTGCAAAGAAAAAAAAAACGTTCCAGAAAAACTATGGTCAGGTAGAGTGCCTAATTTCTGTCAGTAACATATCTATCGAAAAACAGGAAAGATTCCTGCTAAAAGTGGGTCACTTTCCTGAAATTATCATATAGATTCTTTCTGAAGAGTTCATAAATCTTCCCAATAACAGCAAGTCATGTTTCTGGAATAAATCAACAACCTTTTGGGAAAGCTTGATATGTTTATAGCAGGGGTCCCCAAACTTTTTTTAAGCGGACCCCTTGCCTAGTTTTCCAGTCTCTTGTGGACCCCTTTCCTAGGAGTCGTTCCAAAACTAATTAGGTACTGTGACAACAGAACTCAGGGATTCAAAAAACGGGAATTAAATATTTAAGTTCCATTATTGGTGTTCTTAAAACAACCAGATGAAAGCAAAATATATGAAAATTTAACGAGAAGCATTAGAAATTTACTTAACAGTATGAGGCCTCTTTTAATATTGATTTTTTAAACAATCTAAAACTTCTTGAATGCCTGACCACTTTCAGAAAGCTTTAGTTAAAGTTTTGATGCAGAGTAAAAAATTAAAATTTAAATTTAAAGAAAAAAGATGAAGAGAAAAAGTAACATTTCAATTCATACTTTCATAACAGTACAAAATTCTTAAACAAGCTAATATCCTTACATAGCATAGGTGTACAAGGGAAAAAAGAAGACTGTTTTAAGTGGAAGGGAGTGAATTTAGTGCATCAACAGCAGGACCCCTATTTGCATCTTGTGGACCCCCAATTTTCTCTTCCTTTTATATGGACCCCTCGCTAACTCTGGGAGACTCCTTGGGGTCCCTGTGGACCACTTCGGAAACCACTGGTTTATAGTAAGAACTTGTTACTCTTTTGATATAACAGAAAAACTCTTCCTATGGTAAATATGGTCGAAACAGAGACAGAATTTCTAACACATCCCGATTAATTCATGTTGCTTGTAATTCTTGCAAAATTATAATAAACCCAAATACTGTACTTCGCTCTTGATTAGAGATCAGCCAACCTGAAGTGTCATAAATGACCTGAAGGCGAAATGCCTTTTGAAGATGCCAAATATATTTCCACTGGTAGCTAAAAATATTTTGCACAACAGTGAGTAGCTTACATTTATAACACTTGTAGCGATTCTGGAAACTTTTTCGCAAATTACTTGTTTTTTACAGTAAACTAAAAAACTCGTGAAACTCCGGAACATTTCCTGGAAATAATCTGTGACCCTTCGAAATTTTCTTAGCGCAGATTATGGGACTAGAAGCGCGACGAAGGAGAATGTGTGAAGCTTTCCCCCAGAGTGCTTGGCTTTCAAAGATAATGCCATCCTAGTATGTTATACATAAATACAAGCTTTGTTATGAAATATAAGAAAAATTAGAGGTAAAGGAAATGGCACTTTTTTTTTTTTTTTTTTTTTGAGAGAGAGAAAGAGACAGAGAGATGAAGTTTTTTTCCCTTGATTTGATAACCCAAGTAGCATCAACTCATCGGATTTTGCTCGGCCGATCAACTAACTCCTCGTAAACTGATCCCGTAACGCACGACGATATCGTTCCGATCAGTATCCGAGCACGGTTTTCGATGAGCTACTTTTCATCGGAAAGCGATATCTTTCGGATGAACTTTCCCGATGAAAATAAGATGAGCAAAATTCCATCGGAAAATGATATCCTTCCGATCAACTTTCCCGATGAAAATAAGATGAGCAAAATTCCATCGGAAAATGATATCCTTCCGATCAACTTTCCCGATGAAAATAAGATGAGCTATATTCCATCGAAAAACGATATCCTTCCGATCAAATTTCCCGATGAAAATTAACCGAGCTATGTGTTATTGGAAAACTATATAATTCCAATCAAATTTCCCGATGAAAATATGCCAAGCTACAGATTTCATCAGAAAGAGGTAGTAAAGATCAAATTTTCTGATGAAAATTTTCCCAATCTCAAATTTTTGTTAAATATGCAGTGTCGGACTCATTATTCGTAGACTTGGTAGCGTGGTGGTAGAGCGTTGGCTTTCCGCGCCGATAACTCGGGTTCGATGCTGGAGTTGGCCGGTCGCAAATGGTTGGGTGAAACAAAAAAAGAGGTTCCAAAATTCACTGCCACGGAACTAAACTGCGCTCTTTTTTCTCTTTTTTCTTTAAATTGATCCAACTCTCATCGTATTTTGATCCAAAATTTATCGCCACGGAACTAAACTGATCGTATATTGATCCAACTCTCATCGTATTTTCATCCAAAATTGATCCTAAATTCATCGGCACGGGACTGCACTGCTCGTAAATTGCTCCAAATCTCATAGTAAACTCATCGGATTTTGCTGCTCGGATTCTGATTGGCCGATGAGACATATTGGAGCAATTCCCGATGAAAACTCATCGAAATCCGATCACCGGCCGATGAGAATTTCATCGGGTTTCGATGAATGGCCGATCATCGGCCGATGAGATTATGCTGCTAGGGAAGCTTAGTTGCAGCTGTTTGGAAGAGCGTTCAGCAGCATCTCTATTTAAAAGAAAAAGAAAAAATATAAACGTTAAACCACAAAAATCTGCACAGAACTGTGGCACGTGCTTCAATGTTTCAAGGAACTTATTTTCGATCCAAAAAATAGAGCTTTTGGATCGATTCCACTATTTGAAGAACTCAATACGCTATCAGCGATGAACAGCATTGAAATAGCTTAAGCAACGTAAATTGTCTCCATACGTATTAATATTTTTATTCGAACCATAATAACCCCAAAATGCAGTATTATAAAATATCGATGATTAAGGCTATAATACTCAAACTCACACTTTAAAACTAGATTATTTAAACAAAATTACTGTAAGTTGCTGCTCACATTGCATGTCTTTGCCCTCAAAATTGCATGTCTGTCCTCCATTGCATGTCTTTGCCTTTGTCCCTGCCTTCCTTTTTTTCGCCGCTAGAGGGCGCCAGTGTTGCAGGGGAGATATTTGCTGCTCTGAGCTAAGTGATATTTTTAATGTAAATTGTTTGTTTTTATTGTATCAGTTTTGGTATTTTTATTGTATTTCAGCATATAATTTAGTATTTCTGTGCATTGAGACTTATTTTTGCTTTACTTGCATTCTTAAAGTGTTTTTCAATTTTTTGAGCTAAGCCTAAAACGTGGTGATTCCTTTGTTGTTAGGCCTGTGTTCTTTGTTGGGTGTAGCAATTTAGTTTATTTTTATTTACTACTGACTTTGTTATCTGCATTCTTTGTATCTTTAACTCATAATGATTTCTTATTTTAATTATTAGTAGTTACTCTTAAAATTTTGCACTTTTGTCTTTTTGTATTGCTTTTGTATGAGTGGATCATTCGTGTTATTATGGGTGTTATATGCATTTTGAAAGAGGTTAAGAATGGGAAGGGGAGCAGGTGGATTTCTTGCGACCTTTGTCAGATGTTCTGCCTGTATGAGGGAAAAGAGGAGTCCATTTCTGAGGATGATTTCACTTGCACTAAGTGTGCTGAGCTCCTGGACTTAAAAAATAGGATGACCATTTTGCAGGCCCAAATAGCCTCAGGTTGTGTGACAGAGGAGGTAAACAATTCAGATGGAAAGGGGGAAGTTATTAAAAAGGATGTGGGCATTAGCTGTGAGTTAGTTAGTGGTATTATTCCAGAGGTGAAGGGGGAAGTTAGCAGTAAGGAGACAGACTGGGAGACGAAGGGAGTAATATTGGGGGATTCTATGGTGCGTGAGGTGGGAAATTCAATCGGGAGGGTAAAACGTAAGGTGGCTAGGTGCTGTTTACCAGGGGCTCGGGTGAAGGATGTAAATAAGGTTGCAGAGAAGAGGGGGACATTTGATAAGGAGGATATGGTCACTTTATGGGTGGGAACGAACGATGTAGGCCGTAGTAATAATGAGGAATTTAGGAACGAGTGGAATTCCCTGTTGGATAAAGCAACCAACAGTTCGACCAGTGTCCAAGTGGTTGGGTTGCTTCCCAGGTACGGAGTCAATAGGAGCTGGTTAAACCAGCGGGCTAGGTGCATGAACCTGATACTCAAAGAAATTTGCCACATGCGCAGTATCAGATTCATCCACGTGTGGAGTTATTGTAAGCGAGATTGGATTGCTAGGGATGGCCTGCATCTGAGTTCTACAGGGGTTAAAATGGTTAGTGGTTTGGTTTTGGAGTCTTCTGAGTCAAAAAACTAAGTTTGAAAGGGGGGCAGGGTTCACGGAGAAGGTTGCAAAAATATGCAAACTATTTGGGTTTAATTAGGAATGGTAATAAGGAGGAAAATAAGAGTAGTCATTTTAACAATTTTGATTCAAGAAATCGTAAGGGGTAGAATAAAAACAAGTTGAGCATACTTAAGGTTTTTTATACCAATGCTCGCAGTATTAGGAACAAGATGGAAGAATTAAAAAGCATAATCACAAATGAAAATTTGGATGTAATTGGAGGTACCGAGACATGGGCTACCAAAAATGATGATGATTTATTGTGTATTCCTGGGTATAATTTGTTTAGACAAGATAGAGTAGGTAAAAGAGGTGGTGGGGTTTTATTTTATGTTAGAGATACTTTAACTTGCAATGAATTGGCAATAAATGACAAACCTAATGATATTGACATGGTTTGGCTAGATTTGATGAGCGGTAAGGGTAAAAAATTACGTTTGGGTAACATTTATAGGCCACCTAATCTAAGTCAGGGTCAAGATGAACAGATGTATCGTATTATTAGAGACATGTCGAGTAAGGGACCGGTAATTATAATGGGGGATTTCAATTTTCCGGGCATTGATTGGAATAATTCTTACCCCAATAATAGTAGAGAAGAGGAATTTCTAAAAGTAATTGGTGACTGTTTCTTAGATCAAGTTGTTTCTGAGGGAACACGGCAGGATACTGTTTTGGATCTTGTTTTCTGCAATGTTGAAGGTTCTGTACAGGCATTATGTGTAGGGGAGCATACTAGGGATAGTGACCACAACAGCATTAGGTTTGGGATTAAGTTTGATATGCACAAAGACAAAAATTTTAGGTTTGTACCTAATTTCAGAAATACTGATTTTGTCGCACTCAGGCAGAGTTTGAAATCAGTTTTTTCATCAGGTTTGGACAATAGCGATGTAAATTTGCAGTGGACAGAGTTTAAGGAAAAACTAGCAAAAACAGTTGGAGATTTTGTTCCTTTTAGGAGAAAAGGGGTAAACACAAAAATTTGGCCCATGTGGTTCACTAGGGAAACTAAGGACGCTCTAAACCGTAAGCAAGCTGCTTTTCCTCGATTAAAAGAAACTGGTCACAGAGCAGACAGGCTACAGTATTGTGAGGCTAGGCGTAGTTTTAAGTATTTGGTACGGTTTCAAAAAAGAGAATTGGAACAAAAGCTGGCAGATAATATTGACAGGAATCCAAAGGAGTTTTTTGCATACGCAAATTCTGGGAAAGTTCGAAATAGTCAAATTGGGCCACTAGTAGATGAGCATGGAAATTTAATTCAGAATGATGGTGATATAGCAAATGTTCTAAATGACTTTTTTTCCAATGTTTTTAACGATAACTGTATCTCAACAGTTGACACAAGCAATACACAAGCTACTACACAGCTTGAGGACTTTGTATTTTCCAGGGAGGATGTATTACTTTATTTGAAAAAAATTAAAACCACAAAAGCTCCGGGACCAGATAATATTTATCCAAAAATTCTAGTAGAATGTGCAGAGGAATTAGTTGACGTTATAGTTAATATATTCAATGCTTCGTATAACTCAGGGATAGTGCCAGAGGACTGGAAACTAGCTAACATTACACCACTCTTCAAGAAAGGGTCTAGAGGTAATGCAGGAAATTATAGGCCTGTGAGTCTGACTTCAGTGGTATGTAAAATTTTTGAAACATTGATCAAAATTAAGATTATGAATTTCTTAGAAAATAATGGGCTGTTGAGTAGTTTGCAGTATGGTTTCAGAAAAGGTAAATCGTGTGCTACTAATTTATTACATTTCTACGACAAGGTTACCTTGGCTTTAGATAGCAAAAAATGCGTAGATGTTGTTTACATAGATTTTCAAAAAGCTTTCGATAAGGTGCCGCATGTAGCACTACTCAGTAAATTAGCTGATATAGGGGTAGGAGGTAAAATTCTAGTTTGGGTTAGAAATTGGCTGACAGGAAGGAAACAAAGAGTAGTTGTTAGGGGTAACTATTCTAAATGAAGTGAGGTTTTAAGTGGGGTTCCCCAAGGATCAGTTTTAGGTCCCCTTTTGTTTATTATTTTTATGAATGATATTCATGAAAATGTTTCTGGAAACATGAATTGTTTTGCCGATGATGTCAAACTTATGGGGGTTGTAGAAAATGACGAACAAATAAATCAGCTGCAACAGGATTTGGATCATATTACTAAATGGGCAGACAAATGGGGTATGGCAGTTAATGTTGGGAAATGTCAAGTGCTGCATTTCGGTCATGGAAATAAGCATACAAGCTATTATTTACAGGGTTCAGTCATTAGTAGGGCAGATAATGTTATGGATCTAGGTGTCTTAATAAATCAGGATTTCAAGTCTAGTCAACAGTGCAGCATAGCTAGTAACAAAGCCAATAGGATGCTTGGGTTTATTAATAGATCTATTTCAAACAAATCTAAGAAGGTTCTTCTGCCTCTATATAGAAGTTTGGTAAGACCTCATTTGGAGTATGCTGTTCAGTTTTGGTCTCCTTATCTGAAGAAAGACATTAATTTATTGGAAAGGGTACAAAGAAGGGCTACAAGGTTAGTAAATGGGTTTTCTAATTTAGACTATGATTCCAGACTTAGAATGCTTAATATGTATAGTCTTGAGCGAAGGAGAGCCAGAGGGGACATGATTCAGTTGTTTAAATTTATTAAAATGAATGATGTTACAGGGTTAGATTTTCGCACGGAAAGCAGGACAAGGGGTCATTGTTTTAAGCTGTTTAAATCTCAGGCTAATCTTGAAATTCAAAAAAATTACTATTTTAGCAGGGTAGTGGGAACTTGGAATAGCTTACCGGAAGAGGCGGTAAAGAGCAATGGAGTAGATGGCTTTAAGAGGGCCATTGATCTTCATTGGGGTCTTTAATTTGACTAGGACCAGCCAAGTTGGGCCCAGAGCCTGCTGCTGGTCGCCACATTTGTATTTGTATTTGTATAAAAGTTCTCCTTACTACATGGATAAAGGAGAGAACCCATCATCAGAGGGGTATTTAATCCTTTAAACATCAAAACACGTGTCTGGAGTTCTCTGGAGGTTTGAGATTTAACGTTGTGAAATATTCTTTTACTTTTCTGCACAAAAGTGTGTTTTTTTTTTTTTTTTGGTCTACACTGAATCTCTAACATCAACTAAATTATAATTTATGTAATAAATTCATATTGTTGTTTAAGTAAGTGCACAAGTAAAAAAGTACCACCAATTCTTATTTTTGTATATATTTACAAAAGACCTTTTCCACAATTAAGTGAAGCTAAGCTTAAATAAGGCATTTTTACTGGACCTCCAAATTAGAAAAGAGATTTGCTACTCTGATTTTGGTAGGAAAGCTAAACTGATGCAAAAAATGAACTGTTGTTTTTACAGTATAATTCTGGCAGCCGAGGTTCCAATTTGAAACTGTAAAATGCACAGTAATAAACTGCAAAACTAGCAATTTTAGTTTCTTACTGTATAGTAAGAAATTGTACAGTTTATTGCCGTAAAATTTAGCTGTATCATACTGTAAAAGCAACAGCATAATACTGGCAGCAGAGATTCCAGTTTAAAACTGTAAAATGCACGGTAATAAGCTATTAAATTAGCAGTTTTACAGTTTATTACTGTAAAATTAGCAATTTTGACAGTTTATTACTGTAAATTAGCAATTTTTTACAGTTTATTACTGTAAAATTAGCTGTATTATACTGTAAAAAACATTCGTTTTTTACAGTGTAAATCAAAATTAACCAGCAGTTGGAAATCATTTGTGAAAGTGGTAAAAGGTTTATTTTGGAAACAAGGACAAAAATTATAGAATCCCGATAGAAGGGCTTCGTAAGTCCTGCTAAGCCATGGGGTGCTGAATGCCACTAGAAGTTCAGTTTTCACATTCACATTTGGACTTTTCCCCACAAAAAAAAAAAAAAAAACCGTGGCATGGTTAGTGATGAACGGGGACGTTAGAACTCCAGAAACTCGATATCAAGTTCATTGGGATGGAGTGACTACTTGTAATTTCTAAAGAAAGAAGATTTTACGCCATATTAAAGAAGAAAGTAAGGGCCCTGCTCCACATTAGGCGTAAAGCAGATAAATAAAGCAGAAACGTAAAATGGATTACATTGTGTTCCTATGGAAAGTACCCGGATTTTCGGTTTCTGCCTTCGGTTTCGGTCGCGTTTTACGCTGATGTGGAGCAGGGCCCTAACGTTATTTCATCGTATTTAATTAATATTTAATAGTTTTATCTTCTACTTTGTTTAAAATATGTATATCATCTCCATTACAATAGCATTCTATGATAAATTAATGAAATTACTAATATAATAAGATTGATCAAAATGCCTTTTAAGTTCCTTTCTATACTGATAAGATAAAAGATAAACATATCAAAACAAAACTGTCCGTGCTATAGCAGTAGAACTATTATTTTTAAATTCTACTCGGCAGAATTAGTCGTAGACAGCAAAATTCCTTTTTTGTTAGGAAGGAAAAGTAAATTTTTGTCGACTAGTGTAACAGAAAGTTTTAATAGGGACTTACTTGATTGTGTATCTCTTCTGCCATAGAAACCATCATGAACTTAAATAAAAGTATATTCAAGTTTTATTATGTTCGATAATAAGACTGAGTACACAAGCCAACCAACGACAGCCGGAATCCTGAACTGAAAAAGATTTAACCGATCAGTTTGTGGCTGATGTAGTGGAAGAGCAAAGAACTCGAAATATGATTTGTTGAGTAGCAGTTACTGGCTGAAGGACTGCGGCCGTCGGTTGTGAAGAAGTAAACTATGTCTTACAAACTCGTTCTTCAAAATATCAAGTAAATACTGAAACTGGACGAATGTTTTAAATAACATTCCAAGATACCTTATTGGTATGACAGAGATGCATGGAATGTATTTTCAAGTTCTTAGAAAAGTTGCGCATCATTCATTTCGACAGCATTTCTAAAATAATTTTCTTTAAGACCTCTGATCTCTTGGTGTTTCAATTAGTTTGTTATAGGAATTGAAAATTCGGTTATTTGTTACTGCCATGATTCCACTATAAAGTTTACGTGCATCACATGTTTCTAGTTTAAATTGATATAAAATATTTTCTTATGACTTTCTTACTCACAAAAATTTGGGAATAAGAAAGTCATAATAAAAGGGTGTTGTGTCAAACATAAAAAAAACAAAAATAAAATATTTTAAAGTTTCTTCAGAAAAAAAGCCATTATAACACTTATCTAAATTACTTTATCAATTTTAAGCTTTCAGATATTTAGAATATTTGAAGTCAAACTCACAATAGCTCTCTAAGTTTCATCGATAAAATGAATTATAAGAAAGCTCACCTCACTCGTAGTAACTCATCCAAATAAACATAATGCAGTTAATTTTCCACATGAAGACAGTTTCATTTGATGGATACAGTAAAGTTGTAAAGCCGACCAAATAATTGAATTTAATTTCTCTTCTAGATGAATAACTTCGAGCGCTGAAGTAAACGTGTCCCCACTCCCATATTTCACATAATCTATTTTAGAATAATAGCAGATATTTTTTTTGTAGCTGAATGCATAAGTTCTTTTTGTAGTATTTTCATTAAATAGCTGCTCTTTCACTTCAAAACGGTCATTTTGGAAACCTCTGTAGCACACCACTGAGCCGTGTCATTTACATTTTATTAATAGTCTTTTTTTGTCTTTAAATATGAGTGTCTTCTCATTCACATCTGTTTTAACTAAATCTAAATTTCCTTTGTAATCGCTTGGAGGAGCAAAAGGTTTTACTGGTTTGTAATGCAGTTGTATATTTCAGCGTACAAGAAGCGGTAAGGGAAAATTTTTCACCCAAATAACAGCGTTATTACCATTTTTTATGGTTAAGTCTTGGTAGTTAAAAAAAATCAATAAATTGCTTCTTCATTAATTTGTTGAGTAACCTTCTAACAGTGCAGCTTAAAGACAAATAAGCGTCTAACAAATTAAAAAAAAAATCGTAAGTTTCATGCAAATCAGTCAAGTATTAACATAGATATGAGCATTTTGATAAGGTAGAGCGGCCGTCCTTTATGATGACGCCACAGCAGGAAAATGTACCAGGTGACGGATCTCCACCCGAGTCTAAAATACTTTCCTAGACATCTATACTAAACATTTTTGACAAATTCTTCCTACTTAAATTTCCTATCGAAGTGCTGGAGCATTTGTATAGCATTTATGAGAGCTAGCGGCCGCCATCTTTGATGACGTCATAGCAGGAAAACGCACCAGGAGGCGGATGTCCACCCGAGCTCAAAAATTCCAGGGCATCTACCAAGCATTTTTGAAAAAAAATTCTCCCAACTCGAATATTCCTACAAAAGCGCTGTCAGCTCCTGGACAGGGTATAAATCCGAACATCCTCTACGTGGCTTTAAATCATTCTTATATTCACGACTCATATAAAAAAGGAAACAAGTGTTTTAGTGGACATGACTGAATTCCACGTTCAAAAAAGAGAGAGAGAGAAAGATAAGCATAATAATAACATTGCATCTTATGCAGCATTTTCCTGTCAGTCGTGACCCATTAATATGTACCGATATTTGAGCATGAGACGTCAAATGAATAAAATAAACAAAAACAGATTTTTTTTTGTCGTCTTTGTCACTTTAGTAATACAGTCGAACTCGCTTATAACGAGCACGAAGGGACCGTAACACGTTGCTCGTTAAATCCGAGTGCTCGTAATAAACTGGTCCTTACGGCCGGCGTGCAACCAGAAGGGGTGGGGGCTAGGGAGGTCAAATAATGGAGTTTACTTATAATTAATTAATACGTACTTTAATTACATCAATTAATTTAATTAAATACTGTTTTTTTATGACAATTACTTCTCCCTCCCCCCAACCAGCAAAAAGTTCCAGGTTGCGCTACAGTCTTAAAGGGGAAACAACCAACGGAAAGAAAAAGATTCTCACCAAAACATTTATTTTTGTTCCACAATCTATACATTAGCTTGTTAGTTTACTCTGAACTCGTTCCCTGTCTCTCGCCTGTGCTATTGTTCTTCGGAGAAGACTCATCGCCCGGAAAACATCATCACATGTTTTGGGAACTCTCACATGAACATCATCACATGTTTTGGGACACTGGAATGCTGGTGGAATTTTTCATACATAAGTATTGAACCGCGTTTGAAAAAAAAGATAAGACAGGAATAAGACTAGAAAGATGAGAAAAAAAGACTGCGAGACAGAAAAAATTGCTCGTTAAAACCGGGTCTTGCTCGTCAAAAACGAACTCTGTTCCATAGACTTAACATTGATCCAACCAAATATTTTCGTTTCCCTCGTTAAATCCGAGTTCTCGTTATGTCCGAGCTCGTTATAAACGAGTTCGACTGTAATAATTTTTTAGTGATGAAATGGGTTTTGAAGAAACATTAAAGTTTCCAAAAAATAAGTCGCTAAAGTTTGAGAGTCACTGAGCTATTAATGTATTCAAAGCGAATCAGGACTCAAAAATATTGAATGAACACATTGAAAAAAATCTGGTATGGACCCCACACTACTTCCTTTTACGTGTAAATTTCTTAGTAGTTGCCTTAAGTGTTAAAAAAAGTGCTTGGAGTGAGCAAGGTGAGCATTCAAATATTTACTCCCCTAATATACCACGAAACAATGCAAAAAATATTTTACAATGGTTATTTTTCTAAATATTGCTGATTTTAAGATCATTCAGTAAATTTTTCGCAAAATATCGCCAAGTTAAACCCAAATTCAAAGAATAATTTTTTCGCCAAATTTGTCGCCAATTTGGCGATATGTCGCCAAATTGGCGTCAAACACTTGGCGACCAAAAGCTTAGCGACATGTCGCCAAGTGGTGGCGCCAGTTCATATCACTTGAGTCTGTATTGAAATTAACATTGATTTACCCCAAAAAAGGGGTAAAAGACCCCTTTGGGAACATTCGAATGCAATCACAAGGGGAGGTGCACAACTAGACCCCCCTCAGAGCCTACATACCAAGCTAGAAGTTTCTACGGCATATAGTTTTTGAGTTATGCGAGCCACATACGCACATACATCCGCACATACGTACATACAGACGTCACGAGAAAACTAGTCGTAATTTACTCGGGGGTGGTCGAAATTGATTTTTCGGCTGTTTGTATGTTGTTAGGTACATATGCACGTGCTGACAGGTCGAAAAAACTACGCGACATTCATTCAGGGGTGAGCAAAGTCAAAATTTAGACTGAAATTTGAGTGAAAATTTTTTCGTGATCACAATACTTCCTTTACTACGTAAAAGGAAGTAAAAAGTAAGATAAATGAACGTACTATATTACATTACTTACATTTTAGCTTTGTTCTTGTTCAATAAGCCAGAAAAAAACTTTAAAATATTGTTTATAATAAGAAAAGTCAAAACCTTTGAAGCTCTAGACATTGAAACATTATCTGGAGAAAACGAAACCTTAATGACTATCAAAACTACCGTAATAACACTAACGATAGGCCAAATCACTAAGATCACCAATCTTTTTCATTTTAAAAGCTAAACCAGTTTTTTCGTTTCTGATTACATATTAGACAAATATTTAGAGTTTGAGCTCAAAACAATAGTGGAAAAATCAGAAAAGATAATAAGAAAAAGAAGGGGAAATCCCTTTAGGATTTGTATGCTGCTTTCTCATCTAATCTAAATTCTAGAAGACGAGTTACACAACCTGTGAATTTGCTATGCTGAAATATTTATCGTCTTTGCTATCAGAAAAAAAATATGTTAATAGCTTCTAATTCGTAAAGCTTAGTGCGAATGATTAGCATTTGACTTTCAGATCGTTAACACTTTGTAGTGCAATCATTAATAAGGATGGGATTCTTTGAAGCAAATGTAAATTACTAAGAATTCCGTGACTAAAAAGTTTGGGAACCACTGTAATAACTTGTACAAAAAGGCAAACTCAGAGAAACCTCATATTTTATTAAAGTACAAATGAAAATGAAATGAATTTTAAAAAACAATGCCATGATACAATCATAAAACTTGTCTTGAACATTTATTTGAATCAGTATTGAAATTTGTGGCTTGAATTGCCCACATTGGTGGCAATGTGAATGTTCAACAAATGATAAGTGTTCAGAATTTTCGTAACTGGAACTTGAGTCTCATATTCGCTGCAAAATATTTCAACTGGAGTATTCGAGTATTCAAATAAGGACGTCACATCACATCTTCAAGCATGACAGCATTATTAGATAAAACAGCAAAAGTTGAATGACATTATCTCTTCGCAGCCCTAAGGCAATGTTGGTAATGCCATTTTGGTCATCATCTAATGTTCCATTTACTTCGAAAGCTAAACTCTGTGAATTATCTTCGTTAAAGTTCGTAGCTTGAGAACCATTAAATGTTGACAAACCGTGCATGGTACTCTTACTGAAAAACATAACAGTGTCCACATTTGAACTTTCACTAAAATTCAGACTTGAGACCGTGTCTAAATCTTCAGAACTGGTCGAAGCCTCAGTCCAATTTTGTTCAAAAGCGCTCAGGGTAGAATTCTGGGGAGTGGCATTTTCGAACATGGCCCTGATTTTTATGCACCCGTACAACAGCAAGCCACTGATGATAGCAGAAAGAATGAAGATGCGACCCAATCGCATGGCAAGACTCTGGAAGCAAGAGAAACAGGAACCCTTCTGAATTTCGTGATGGGCCGACTGATAGCTAGCTGCGTACGAACCTCCTACGATTCCAATGGTTCCAAAACCGCATGCCCGAAGGAAGAGCACGATCAGGCAGAACACAAGTATCACGAGGCAGATGTAGTATAAGACAGTGATAAAATCGTTGCCGAAATTGTCCCCTAAAAAAATATATATACAATACACAAAAGCAAATTAGAAAAGTAATCTTATTATTAATTTGCAATGTAAAACATGCGCTTTTATTAATATGTAGTTACAAAAAAATTGTTCGATTAAGAAAACTGCTTATTATGAACTAGAATATCTATACATTGCATTTGTGTGCGGCAAATACATCTTTATATGCGAAAATTACATTTTACTCAATTATAATGTTCACGTGAGTAGTCCGTTAAGGCTTCATACTAATAGGTAGAGGATGGAGTAGAAAACAAATGCACATTGTTGAATACTCATTCATGGCACTTAAGTGAGGTCATTGCCAGCGAGTAGCAAAAAAAGAAAAGTTAGAAAAGATGGAAGAAAATTTTCCAAGTCCCTTTCCTCTAACATCTGCGAAAAATGACAGACACTAAGTTTTAGGAATTTCACGAGGGGAACGTAACTAAATTCACCCATTCCCAAAATGTCATCAAATCTGGCCAACTTACAGTCGTATTAAGACTGATTTCGAAACATTTCAGAGGGAGAATTCTGAACCCTATTCTTGCGATTCATATTTCAGTTTTAAAGACTTTCCTGACAAAGTCTCCAAACCTCCCCTTTCGAACCAACAAAGACAATCGGAAATTGTGCTTTCAGAAATTAAATTTAGAAAAAATCTGTGGACTGTTCCGAATCAAATTAATTTCCATAGCATCACCAAAGATAACATTAAGTTTAAGTGCTTAATCTAACAACAATATTATTGAATATAGGAAGAGCTATCATGTGAGTTAAGCAGTCAGTTGCCGTCCCTAAGAAAGGGCTAAGGCAAAACTACATGTAGTACACCACCAGCTCAGTTATACCATGCAGAGATTGTAGTTTCGTTCTTATTAGAACTCGTCAATTTGGGAGCTGTAATAACTGAGCTGGAGGCAGAAAAAAATAATAGAAGCTAAGAGAACCAAACAAATTGGTAACTAAAGTAAAATTAGCCCACCAGCAAGAAACCGCAGCAATGGTATTCCTCAACTCGTAAATTAAACGCAATACATGGGTATTAAGGGGATGTCACTCACAGGAAAATTCGTTCAACGCAATTCCCAATTCAACCACAACTTCTACTGTGCTATTTCTGGCATGGAGTTGAATGAAACGTTAACGTTGAGCTTGAATTGGAGTTGCGTTGAACGAAACTTCCTATGTGTGATACCCACTTTAAGCAGTCAGTTACAGCCCACGAATTGAACCGTATTAGCCAGCGATAACTATTGTTGCGATCTCTAGCTGGTGTGCTAATTTTAGATTATTTAAACTATTTTAGCTTTTTCAGAT
>JAXGGA010011915.1:0-40665 GCA_038373865.1 Uloborus plumipes | reverse complement strand
CAATAAATATGTAGCGCTCTAGTCATTTAGTTGCTCAATAGATAACGCCACTTAAGTCATATTTTATAGAGTTTAAGTGGTGCCATCTATTGCGTAGCTATAAGTTTTAAACTCCCCAATAATTTATCATCACTATATATTCCAAAATTGTTCATGGAAATATTGAAATTAAATTCGTAAGTTTAAGGTGTTCGTCAACAAAACAAATGTTTGATTGTTTTTCAAACTTTTTAAGTTATATAAGGATGTACGTATTTATTCTTAACTTTTCAAACTCATTCATTTGGTTCAATATTATTATTATTTTTTTAGACGTTATATTAGGAAACCGCGGTGCCATAAAAAGTTGGGATATGTCTGATCCACGAGCAGAAGTATGGCGGAAGCAAGGTCTGCTACCCTTTGAGATTGGACACATTCCAGAAAGTTTCCAGAAACAAGCCGAAGTGGAATTAAACGAAACGCCAGCCATACGGATGCACAATATAAGAATGATGAGAGACATGATGAGAAGTGAGAATCACGTTTACTTTAAATAATCGCAAAGGTGCTTGCGTATTATTCCGTCGACCATTTGCGTCAAAACCAAAACTAGCCAAACACGCTATAGCCAATCATAGCTGGAGTCACCAAACTTTCTGTATACTCATTTCATGAAAAATATAGACTGAAAGCAGGGCCGTAACCAGATCTCAGTTTCGGAGAGGGTCTTACCAAACCTATTTCTCGTGCATTCTAAAAAGTCAATAAAATTTGATTTCATGTTCTATATTCCAGTTGATTTTTGTTACAATAGATGGTAAAAGGGGATTAACATGAAAAATGTTAACTCTTCACTGCATGGTGTGCCTGATCTGGCACAAACAAAAAACACCCTCATATATTCCTATGATATTTAAATGCAGTTAAGCTAAGCTTTGTGCCCCTTCTGAAACATTGCTATAACAGTTTAGTGTGATTTTTATGCGATAGTTAGTTGCACTAGTCTAGGTATTACAGTTTTTGCTTTTGAAAAATAGAGTGTCTGCATTACAGTAAGAAGTGTGCTTAATCATTATTTCCTTTGTTCTAAAAATGTTCAAATATATATGCTGTACTTAGTGGCAAAATTTGTTTGTTCCACTTATGGCACAAAACACATTGCTGATTATTACACGTATCGGTATAAGCATATACTATGTGCTTTGCGCCATATGTGGAACAAACAGATAAAACATCATTTTTGTTCAAATTTTTAAGATTAATTTTTTTCTTCATTTTTCTTGAACTCAGGGCTATTAAAAGGTAACATGATTTTTTTCATGAAAATATAAAAAATCGTGCAGTGAAGTGTTAAAAAAACTCATCTCAATGACTCATCTTTCCAATGAAGAAAAAAAAATCTAAAAATTCGAAGGGAAAAGTGTATTCCCAAGTAGCACACTTCGTTTTTTAAAGGTTGTAAAATGGTATTAACGTTGTGACAACGGATTAAAAACGTTTATAAAACATTTAAACGTTTTTTGTGCTACCTGGGTTGCTATAAAATTATGTTTGCAAATAACTACAATAAAAATAAATACTGCAGAAAAAACGCTTAATTTGTACAATTGTTCAAATTATGATAATTTCATGTTTCAAATGCAGTTTCAAAGTATATAAAAAGATTAAAATAAAACAGCAATAATAATTTTTTCAGTGAGAAACTATGAAATGCATTTTTGTAATAGTTTTGAAAATTTTCGGAGGGAGTTTGAACCCCCAAAACCCACTCCTTAAATAAGGCCCTGACCGAAAGTAAAGAAACAAGTTATCAGAAAGTTTGCCACTGTGCCACTTTTGGGAATTTTCTCTAAAGGGCCCTCCACATGCTCCGGAAAATCCGACGGCTTTCCTTGAGGAAAACCTCAAAAGAGGAGGGTCCGGAGATCCGCGGGAATATCTCAACAGAATTCACCATACACACTTAGAGGCTTTCCTCAATGCCTGGTTCCTCAAGGAACTCCTTCAGATTTGTCGTTGCGTTTGGATGGCCCTTAAAATAGAAAACAAAGTTAACCAATAGAATTTGACCTCACAGTCCGGTTCCGGTTAGCACAATTTTTTTTTGTCCAAGACTAAACACGTGATTGACTTTTTCAACTAGCACAATTCTTTTTGTTTACATCTAGTTCATCTTTCCCATGAACGAAGCATACTCGTTCATGGGAAAGAAGAACAAGTACATTTCGGTAAAAATTTAAAATGCAGGTTTTTGGTGCGATTATACTACCTGAACTTTCATTTCGACCGTTTAGATTTTGTTGAAAATTTGTCTCCAGAATAATACCTACGCCTCCTAAATACTAAATGCCTACTGCTTTCTGGTTTTTAGCACAGAGCAAAATTTCTCCCTTGGTTCACTACGCACTCCCATCTATCGGAGTTCTTCGAGACAAGATAAATTAACGATTGGTTGATTTCTAAATTTAAATTCAAAAATTAGCCAATCAAAAAATTTAATTCGAATATTGTTTGGATTTATCACCATAACAACGGCATCATCGGATTGCCGCAAGGTAAGCCGCAAGGTAGGCCTCAAAGAGGAGCCAATGTCTCCCGTAGCGGAGCAAATGTAGTAATACACATTCCAAAATAAATCACCCGCAACAAATAACTATTTTTACTCCTTTAGAGGATGAAATTTTTGCTGGTGAAGAATTCGACGACAGATTCCTCCTCCAATACCTCCGTTTCAGGAAACATGACGTAGCCAAAGCTCTTTCCGTGTTGAAAAGATTTGTAATATTTCGAAGAAATTATAGAGACATGTTTTCAAGTGCCAACTTAAATGTTATCGTGAATACTGTAAGCCAAGAAATAGTTACTGTACTGCCATGTAGATGTCCTGAAGGCTGTGCCATCATGCTCATACAATTAGGTAAGTGAAATGATGACAATTTCTTTCCATCTGATAAATCCGATTAAACTTAGTATGCAGTGTTTAAACTTTAACATGGTTATAGATATGGATAGCTCTGATGAACTCCAGTTACTTACCAGGCAAACTAATACGATATCGAAGCCATACGATGGCGTAATAAAGAAACAAAAACTTTGAGAGATTTCAACCCCTTATATCTGGATAACAGGTGGACGAGAGCACACAATTTTTTGCCAGAAATGTGTTTTGAGATGCTTTATCGATTAGAACCCATCAACTGTTCCAGTTGCATTACATCACAACATACCAGTCCAATATAGACTCCACGTTATTCGTATCTGAGTGAGGGGGTCATGTTGAAGTCAACAGTCAGTTGCTGAAATGCCGACAATAAACGACTCTAGTTTTTATTCTCGGGGCCATACTCTAAGCGTAAAGTAGCTATAACTATGAGACTATGACGCCAGGCTGGTGTCTTTAGTGAAGTTAGGTTCGGATCGAGAGAGGGGGAGAGGTCATGAGGATTAGGACCCCCCTTAAAGAACCAAATATCTCCTAAAAGCTTCATTTTGGGAACTTATGTTCGGAAAAAGTCGCTCCAGATTTTCTATTTGATCCTGAAAAAAGCACTTTGCCACCCCCCTCATCTCTTTGTCTCTCTTTCCGATAAAGAAACCCTCTAACACCAGAAACTGGATCCTCCCTTGAGTGGAGCAGACAATAAAATGATCTGCAGGTGTCACTTAGGTATCGTGTTTAAGCGGGCAGTATTTTAACCTAAATATTTTATGTTGCATCAAATCGTATAATTAATATACATTATTAACAATGCATATGTCAAACTATTAGCATATTTATTTGCTGTATAAGGGTAGGCAGAAAAAGAAACATTTTGATTTGTAGCCTCAATAAAGTTGCAACATAATCAAGAAAAAAATATATGCATGCTTGAAATCTGTCTCAGAAATTTTCTTTTAATCTGACAACAGCTTTTGTTGTGAGGCTTCTAAAAATATATTCAATACTGTACCACAAAAAAAAAAAAAAAAAAAAATTCGAAAAACGCTGTTATGGAATCAAAGCGTTTTTTCCCTTCCTTTGTCGCATCTTATGCAGGCCCTTCATTTAGGGGGGGGGGTCAATTGCCGCCCCCCTGACTTTGAGAAATTAAAGTATTTACATATAAGTGGGCGCTGTTTTCTGTTTTCCGATGAAATTGCATTGTGTTTGCACCCTTTGACACCCCCCCCCCCTGGAAAAACCTGAAATGACGGACCTGATCTTATGTCACTGATTTTAATTTTAGAAGTTTGTTTCAGACAATTGGGACCCAGAAAAGTTCGCTTTCAAAGACTTTAAAAGAGGAGGCATGATTTTACTTTCCCAAGCCATTCGAGAACCATTGACTCAAATTACCGGATTCAAGGTCATCGTAGATGTCCGAAGCAATCCACTGAAGCATCTTAAGTACTGCACTTTCTCAAATCTTTACCAACTGTATCACGGAACTCAGGTTAGTTGAAGTAAGATGATATTCAATCTTTATATATATAAAACACAAACTTTAAAATATGTGTCTACGGGGTAAACTCAGAAACTACCGAGCCAAATTCGTTCTAACTTTTACAGCAGGTGCCGGTAAGCTCAAGGCGGGTTGTTAGACCATATAGGAAAAAATTCGATGAATGGTTCTTTTTTAATTAGAAATCTAAATTTTTGACCCAAAAATGGCTCTACCTAGAGAAATAATTATTGTATCGATCTCATTGGAAAGATTACGCAAAATTCTAATTTAGAACAGTTTCTACCTACGGTTCCGTGAACGGGAATGTTGAAAAATCACGTGGAAACGACTTATACCCGCTTAAAGTTTGTGAAAATGAACTTTTAATTGTCATTGCAACTTCGTTTAAACGTGGAATGATTGGCTTCGACATTTCAATACGAAGTGAACTAAACCAAGGCTTAACTCGATCTTTGCCGTTTTCAGGATTACACTTAAATTAGAACCGCTATATAGCCGTTTATATAGGAGCCTTAGTTTAAATGTTTTGAAGAGGAAAACATTACTCTTTCTCCAATTTTTTTTTTTTTGTTTTTTTAATAAACTGCACGAGCGCAGGCCGTGCTGGTACGGCTGGTAAAATATAAGTTTTGTTCCATCCAAGAATTTCTTTCAGCTGGAAAATAGAAATTAAAAAGACCTGAATTATAATGAGTTACGATCTTAACCCCTTAACATACAATTACGAGTCTGACTTGTCCTTCATTTTATAGGACACTGTAAACTTTGACGAGCTTTTTTTTTTTCCTCTTCAAACTTCTAATTAACATATCTTCGAAGTTTCTAAAGTAAATTGAATGTACAAAACCTCGTTTTAGAAATAGACAATCAAATCATTCATTATTCTTCCCGAAATTAAAATTTGATGGTGTGCTAACCGAAGTATTATCTTCTCTTTCCTTATCATCTTCCTTCCAGGAAACGTCATCTGGACGCTTTAAATCAATTCATGTACTCAACAATTCTGTCACTTTCAAGACAGGCTGGACTATGATGAAACCCTTCCTACCTGAAAAGATAAAGAACAGGGTACGTATATTGCATTTATGAAGTAACTAGAAAAAATACCCGGTCATACCTTGTGCTTGGGTCAGTAATAATATTGAGAAGCAATAGCTACTTTCTTTTATTTTCTTCCTCAACTGAAAGATCCTTTTTGATGTGTTTGAAAACAAATCTTCATCTCTGCCCATAAAACTAAACAGCAATACTGCCGTGCTAAACACAAAAGTCGTATCTGCACTTTTTAACAAAATTGAGTTATCGCCACCTGGTGACTCTTTGTGACTTATTTTACCGAAACATTTTTTAAAAAATCTGAAAAAGTATTATCTGAATCAAATACATGGTGCTACAAAGCTTTAAAGAGTGATATCTCAGTTTGAGTTCAACCGCAGATGCCACTTTTGCACTTAGCGAGGCACAATAGGTATAAAGAATAAAATAGTAGAGAGACTGTGCGATCGATTAATGGCGAAGTAGGCAAAAAGTAGGTGAAGTCGAAATTGCTATATGAGTGGAATCCTAAACCAGAACTTGTAAAAGAAATCACTGAAAGAAAACGTGTCGTGAAAGATACGTATTGCTCTTAATGAGTAAAAGAACTTAAAAAGGTAAGTGTGGAAAATGTAGTGAACACTGTTTGTAGTACAGTCAATGCAAAAAAAAAAAAAAATTGAATGGTAGCATTGGAAAAAAGATAAATTTAAATATAGAGCTTAAATGATTAACGAAAGGAACTGAGGCTAAATCAACAAAGGTTTCAAATAAAAGCATAAAAGCAACAATTCAACGGTGAAAAGTATAAATGCGCAGGAATACTGTAGACACACGTGTTTCGCCTTTACTGGGAACAAACACCTTTTGTCGGATGTCATTGCACCCAAAGGCTCAAGTTTTTTGTATTGAAAAGGCTTTCCTTATAACGCCCAACACGTGTCTGCAGTATTCCTGCGCATTTATACTTTTCAACGTGGAAGTTTTGCTTTAATTATTAAGCTTTTAAATATGTGTTTAATTCAATTAGTACCTGGCGAGAGGGCCCGCTCGGTTAAAAAAAGACATTTGTAAAATAGTGTTTTTTTTATAAAGTGCGAAGTACTTATTTAGATGAAAAGCATTTTTAAGCTTTTGGTTGCAATTACGCATCTAAAACAGCCGTAACTACCTTATTTAATCCATGCTCACCGTAAAATCACACCCAATTTCATTTCATTTTATTGCATTAGGTACCGAAGGCGCGGGAGGGGTTGATGAGAATGGATGCAGAGTCCCTGTTCTCCAGTACGCATTTGGTTCTAGTTGATTTTGATTTTAACTTCACTTCATACTCCTGGGTCTCCCCCGTACATACCACAACTCGTGTTTAAACGGGATGGGGCCCTGAAGAGCGCTCTGTTCATTTTTGAACTAGGCACAAGGGCCGAGCAAACCCTTGGACCAGCACCCAGAGGTTTCGTTTCACTTGGAGGATTTTGTGACCACGAACATTTTTAACGTCCCCCCAGCAACCATTAATGAATAAGACGGTGGATTTTTGATAGGCTGAGATCGAGCCTGGGACCCTACGAGTCTGACGCCTTACCACACCCAATTCTAACTTTATTTTCTATTCTAGAAGTCAATAAACTTCGACATACATGAGGACTGCGTACTATGCGCCTTGCCTCCACAGATAGTACAATACAGATTTTATTGAAGGAAAGAATTTACAGCACAGAGAAGGAAGTTACACCCAGGGCAAAGGCGGGAATCGAACCCGCGCCTCTTGAGATTACAAACTGACGAGCAGACCCACTGCGCCGTCGCGGCCCTCACTTTATTTTGATCGATCTCTTGAAAATTTAAAAAGCAATAACAATTCTAACGTGTTGCCAAAACTCGTTTGCCAAATAGCATAACATTTAAATTTACGCTGATGTGATTAAATATGAAATCCATTGTTATAATAAAACGTGGTTGCTATGAAACAGTAACAATAATAGTAATCATAAAGAAATTTGCGAAATAAAACTTCTCAAACTATTAATGAAGACACAAAAAAACGGGGTTTTTCGTGAAAACCCGCGTTTTTACAAAAAAAAAAAGCTGATGTAGATGAACTCAGAAACCAAAACTTTATCCAAAAACAGAATTTTATGAAAATCGTTATTGCCGTTTTCGAAATCCGAAATACAAGAATTGCTCGTTTAAAGATATAAGATACAAATACAAATGCGACGACCAGCAACAGGCGCAGGGCTGGTCCTAGTAAAATTATAGACCCCCAATAAAGATGAATGGTCCTCTTAAAACTATCCACTTCCTTCCTCCTTACCGTCTCTTCCGTTAAACTGCTCCAAGTTCCCACTACCCTGCTAAAGTAGTCATTTTTCCGAATTTCCAGATTATCCTAAGATTTGAACAGCTTAAAACAATGACCCTTTGTCCTGCTTTCCGTGCAAAAATCTAACCCTGTAACATTATTCATTTTAATAAATTTAACAACTGAATGATGTCCCCTAAGATTCTTCTTTGCTCAAGACTGTACATATTAAGCATTCTAAGTCTGGAATCATAGTCTACATTAGAAAATATTAGAAAATCCATTTACTAGCCTTGTAGCCCTTCTTTGTACCCTTTCCAATAAATTAATATCTTTCTTCTGATAAGGAGACCAAAATTGAATAGCATACTCCAAATGACGTCTTACCAAACTTCTATATAGAGGCAGAAGAACCTTCTTAGATTTGTTTGAAATAGATCTATTAATAAACCCAAGCTTCCTTTGTTAAGTTATCTACTCTATTCCATGTTACCTACTAATTACCATGTCTCACTAATGTTATCTACCAATCACCATGTCTCACTAATGTTATCTACTAATCACATGTCTCACTAATGTTATCTACTAATCACCATGTCTCACTAATGCTATCTACTAATCACCATGTCTCACTAATGTTATCTTCTAATCACCATGTCTCACTAATGTTATCTACTATACTCCGTGACCAATTCTTGTTTCTTTCTTCCAGGCCCATTTTCACCCCAATAACGAAGAATTGTTCCAGTTCTTTCCAAGAACTGTTATTCCTACAAAGTACGGTGGCTATCTACAAAATTACGACATGTCTGATTGGTTCAGGAGAGCCACCGAATATGACGAAGTTGCTGTATTATTGGGCCTGCCTCCAAAACCTAACAGATCGCACAGATGACAAGACTTTCAATAGTGTCGATATCAATATGGTTATATTAGTGCCTTTTAGAAATGAAATTTTAAAACATTTTGGATTCATTGCGTTTTTTTAAATGAAGTTTTACCAAAGGCCGACTTCAGAAACTTCATTTGAAACTTGAAATGAAAAGTGAGTCATGTTTTGATGGATTAACCAACATTTATCTTTCGGCAGAGTAAAAAGGAAAATATATTTGAAATTAGTGTTTTAAAACTAATTCTTTCTTTTATGGTAAACTTTGCTGTCTAATAAGTGTCTGCTAAAAGATTTCAGTGTCCATTTTCCATTTTAGCTATGAAAATTTTATTAAGTAATAACTTGCAACTAAAATATATTGTGTTGAAATCCACTTAGCTTTTTCAGAAATAAAACGCTTTGCGGCAGATTTGACATTTTTATGTATAAAATATGAGATGGTGGCGCATATAACATGTTTGTCAAATTCTGTGAAAATCGATTTAGTAGATTGTGTGTAAATGTATGAAACATGCATGTCCCATTCACTATATGGTCCATAACAGATTTAAAACGAGGGACATTTTTCAAAATTTTATTCAACTATTATTCATTTTGGAAATGTTTCGATAACATCATCTACATTTAGGGCCCTGCTCCACATTGACGTAAAGCAGAAAAATAAAGCAGAAGCGTAAAATGGAGCAAATAGTGTTCCTACGGAAAATACCAGGATTTTCGGTTTCTGCCTTCAGTTTCGGTCGCGTTTTACGCTGATGTGGAGCAGGGCCCTTACTCTTCAGTTATAACGTAATGCTGAATAAAATTAAAACCATGGCAATTTGAATAAAGATGCATTTAATTGTCGATTGTTTCAAAAGAACTTATAATGTATTTTTGATAGGCTTTTATTAGTTTCATATGTGGGTTTGTTTGTTTGTTTGTTTGTATGTGTGTAACTCTGAATAAAAGATAAAATTTACGTTCTTTACAAATATAAAAGTAATATAATATACTATTATTAATACACTAAAGGCTATTTATAAGTGTTTCAGTTGTTTGTATGAAACTCAGAATAAAAGATAAAATTCACGCTCTTTACAATTATAAAAAGAATATATTTAATATACTATTATTATTACTAAAGGCTAAACTATATTACATGTTGATTTATTATAAGTGCATCTAATAGCGCATATTTTAGTTTATATAAACTGATTTAAAGATCATTTAACTATGATTTTTCATTTTATTTAATACGCTTTTATTAGTTTCACATGTGGGTTTGTTTGTATGTACGTATGTAACTCTGAATAAAAGATAAAAATTCACGTTCTTTGCAAACATAAAAGTAATATATTTAATACTATTTTTAATATTAAAGGCTAAACTATATGTTGATGTATTATAAAAGCATGTAAACTTGGCGGATATTCCATAGTTTTAAAATCTTCTCTTTTTAGTTTGATTAACTCAAAAAGCGTATTTTTTAGTTTTTTAAACTATGTTTTTAGGATATTTATTTTTTCCAATATTGAGTCTCAATAACATGGAGAAAATGTAATCGATAATTTTTTTCTGATTTATTTCATTGTGTATTTACTTTCGATGCTTATAAAACAAATTTTGAACTTAAAAGACGTCTATATCCTATGGTCTTTTAAGGATCAATTCAGAAATGTATAGAAATACAAAAGTATAAAAAACACGAATAAAATTTATGCATTTTCATTATCTGATTGCTCATTGTAATCAACACAACTGAAACAAAATCGTTACATATTTCCTTCTTTTCTCGTCTCTTAAATTGTTCGCTTTAGTATTCCCTAACAAGCAGTTATAAAATTAAATTTTGCGTACCCAGTTACTCTTAGCAAAGCTTCACTAAATAGCATTTTATACAGGCTGTATCATTACTCAAAACATCAATGGTGAAGATTTGCCCGCTAGAGAGCGCTGAACAATCACCACCCAAATGTTTGTTTACATTTATTAGCATATTGTTTCTGCTGTAAAAAGTTATGTTTATCCTATCTTTAAGGGTTAAAAAGTATTGATATAGTTAACTGAAGTGGAGTACAGAGTGAATTGATGCCGAAGACCTTATTAGTACTGCTTTTTAGGGGAAATAAACTCCCTTTTTAGGTAAAATCACAACTCATGATTCAGTCATACGACATTCATTCACCTGTTTACTTTCTTCGAATTAGCAACATATAGCAATGGCGTTCAATTTTGACATCTCTGCATTAATAAAATATACACTTAAATTCGCAACCAATAAATAAAAATGTAGCAATGAAATAATATTGTTCTTTTTACTATTTTGTTTCATTATTGTTGTTCACACGATCTTAATTGCTACGCAAAAGCTCAGATGTTCATTTTGATAGCGTTAACGCATCAAAGGGATAAATGGCGAATCTATTCGTCGAGACATTTCATTTTGATGCCCAAGAATGAAATGTACTGTAATGAAGCGATGGTGTTCAACGGAAAGACGATTGACAACAAAACATATTAATTTTTTTAGTAACAACGAACTGAGCATATATAATCGCTTGGTAGTGAAGAGCAATACAAGTACGAAAAAAATAGACAACAATAAATAAACTACAATATTGCGACGACCAACTGTATCGTGTCGAACTGTGGACTGAATTTTAAAAAGTTCTATGGCAACCTGTAGGTAGTATTGGCTCGCTTAGCGAATAGATTATCCATTTATCGCTCTACGGTGCCAGTGTCGTTTCATAGTCAATTAATAAATTGAATCAATTAAAATGAAAAATAATTCGCTAACTAATTAAAATAAGCGGTTAAAATGCAGACTAAACCAACAAACAAAACAAGCTATTAAATAACATTAAAATATACTAAAATAGAATTGAATGCCAAATGGTAAAATTGTCGCCAACAAATTAACTTTTAACTTTGTCTTTTATTATCTGATTTGTATATAATGTTAGTTACCATAAAATTCGATAGATGTCGCTGGACAATTACCACCGTTTTTATCCCAAGGATTTTGATCAAATGAAACAGCCTGTATAAAACGCTATCTAGTGAAGCCTTTCTCTTAGTGAGCTGTTTTGGAAGCAATGCACAAAATTTTATCTCTCAATTCATCCAAAAGTTTCCTTAATTGATACGAGCTACATGAATGCGGACTTCTCACTGTTATGAAAAATATTTTAAATCACCAGTTGGAGGTGGAATATTTCGTCTACAGTTCGATTACGGCCTTTTCAGATTGACCCCCAAATAATGGAATATGCAGTCTCTGACTTGCGAGAATTGCAAACAAATACGTTGTTCAGCTATTTGCTTGCAACTGCTGCTTTGACTTGGGCTATATTTAACCAAACAACTCTAGGGGCCTTCATGATGAAACAGGAAGGTGCCAAACTGTTACCATGAACCAACAGTAAACTCTCGATTATCTTCGAGAGGATTATTTGCGAATATCTCGGGCAAGAAACAAACACTATTAACAAATTAATGCCTGACATTTTTTTTCCAAAGATATTTTGTATACTGGTTACAGTGCTTAATGGACAGGAAAATAATTTAAAAAATAGTATGTAAAAATAATTTTTTTATTAAAGAAAGAAAAATCGTCCTTTAAAAAAGTTACGATAGACCCCAGGGGGTACGTATTTTTTTTACTAAAATTTTTTTCTGCCTACGATATAATATTTAAATAGACATTTTATAAGAAGAAATAAAATCAGCAATTAACATAAACTGGGAAGCTGGGAATAACTTTGAAAACTTAGCTTTTTTCTTGAGATCGTGAACGATGTAATTTTTGATAAGGATCATATTAAAACTGCTACAGAACACACTTTACAATGGTTATGTGCTGCAATCTGTTAATAACGAATTGAAACAATACCAAGGGACAAATTGAACACTATTATTTGGTTGAAATGTTCATTTGGGGGAAATTCAGACCCTTTTTTGGACCGTCCCTAAAAAAGGGACGCTAGGCATTAATGAGCTAACTTTTTTTTTCAACGAAAAAGCACGAATTTAAATTTTGTTTTTTCTTTCCATTTCTTTCCCAAGAGTGCGGTGCATACTTTCTCGAACAAATTATTTTACTCGGGCGTTATCGTAAATACCACTTCTTTATAAATTTTATGTGCTTGAGAACCTCAAATATAAATAATATTTTATGCTGTACCCATCGTCACTGTTTGTACATGTCACGTTTGAAGTATAATGCAATTATTTTTAAACAAACTATATTTTTTATCTTCTTTACCACTTATTTTATGCTTTTTTCGGATTATCCGCGATTTTCGTAATCCGATATACCCGTGCCACCCAATTTCGCGGATATTCGGAAGTGTACTGTAACTTTATTTGAAAAGTTTCCGATTTATTGCAGTAAAATCACTGGTCTTTATTCAGAGGGTTTCTGAATCCCATGGAAAGTTACTAACTTTTAGCTGGAAACCTTCCTGACTTTCGCCAAACATGTTCTGGCAGAAATTAGACACATTAGCTGCCCATTATTTTTCAAGAACATTTCGGACTTCTTTTTTTTTTTTTTCAGTGTGGTCAGCAGAGTTGACGACAACAGTTAAAACTGAAAATCGCCAAAACATTCCATTTCGAAGTCGTCTGAAAACTTCCTTTCTGTAAAAATTAATAGCCGGCATTGACCCAGAAAATGACCGTGCTTCCATCAAAACAACTGTTGCTGCCACTGAAAAGTGATTGAAAGCTCACGTTTGACCGTAAAAATGTCTATTTTAATGGGTAAATTCAAATTCACTACTATCATAAATTCGTCATTCTCTTAGATCTTCGAAAAACAAAATGCTTTCTTCTTCGTCACGCTCTCAGTAATCTTATACACGTAAAACGCTCCTCTTTTAGTACCATTTTTTTGCTAAAGGTGTTTGTTCATGCTTTAGAATGACTTACGCTGCCTCTTACTAAAGCTGAGAGTGAGAATATTACAGATTTTTCCTAAGAACTAATGTTAAACGTGTCTAGAATAACAAGATTTACAGAATAATAAACACTGATTTCCATTTCAAAGTTGTAGTGATAACGCATGTCGGAATAACACAAGTCTTCTTGTAGATTTTTTATTGTGTATTATGTATGATATCAGTGATCGTATTTTATTTACGAAGTATGCAGCTGATAAATTTAAATTCTTGTATAAGACTGATAAAACCGTCGAATGTCACAAATATTCTTTATGATATCTTAAAGACTACCCCCAGTTCGGAAACCAGGGTGCCCGGCCCTCAAGGAGGCCCGGTACAGAATCAAAGTAACATAAATTGTAATTTTGTTGTAGGAGGGAGCAGGGCCGCCCCGAACTAAAATTTTTGGGAGAGGGAAAATTACCAATTTACCGAATGAAGTTCCAATTTTACCGAATGATGAAATACAAGCATGCACACAGGTCGTACATGCTTATCATTTAGAGAGAAAACACATTAAGCGTCTTTTATAAAGTAATACTAAAAGCTAAAAAAGAACAAATAATCTCAATGTTTCAATATTGTCTTCAAATTGCCGAATCGTCAGAAAAATGTGCCGAATACGCAAATTGTTGGGAGGTCACAGTGACCTCCCATCGGAGCGCTCCTGTGAGGGAGGCCCGGTGACTAAATTAACGAGGAACCCGCTTTGGCTCTCATCGGTTCTGTTGAATAGCATCCAAAAGTGTAAATGACCTGTTTCTTACTTGGAACTTACATTGGAGTTCCTTGGTTCCTTATGTGCTTCTATCAGAAATACTTGATATCAGACATGGATACGTTTTTCGTTGATGGAGAAAATTATGTATTTCTATTCGCCAGTTTATGAGTTCGGTCCCCCCCCCCCCCCCCCACCCCGAGAAGTTTATTTATATATATTGTGCGTGGGGAGTAGTTTTTGATATTTTTCAATAGAGTGTACAGTAAAAATATACTTTTGGACCCTTCCCCCTGGAAAATTTTGAAGTGATTGCTTGCGTGTGATTTCGCGAGTTTAAGCAACCTTAGGTACTTCAAATTGAACGGCTTGGGAGATGAATAGGTTATGTGACAAAACAGAAATTTCGAGTAGTTAAAGTTCAAAATTTTATTGTAGCAGTTGTTGTACCTTTTTTGTTTTCTGGTTTTGTCGTTAGTGTGCGTATGAAATTGGTCCAATGACATCTACTTTTTGATGTACAAAGTTTTATTTTCTTACCTGCATCCATTGCTTACCATTGTCCAGAGTGTTCATTCTTTAAAATGTAACATAGCCCCTTCATTCTCCAAGCCCTTCAATTGTCTAACCCAGTGTTTTCCAATCTTTTTGATCTCATCGGCCCCCTTCAAGATGCTGACTGACACCTATTGTCCCCCCCCCCTTCTTCCTCGAAAAAACATAAGTTGGGACAAGGGAACATCGATATTATTAAAAATATAAGTACCTAACTTTAATTCGAAAAAAATGTACGCAATAAAGCAATTATAAAACCAATCCCTTTTAAATTAAAAATATTAATAAATAAATAAAAAACCTTTATTTTTTTTCACAAAGCGAACTGATAAGCATTTGAAGGTAACATTTAACTAAGACCATCGACGTACTTTTTAAAAAACAGAAGCACATTTTGCTCTGAAATTATTTTTTTTTCTAAACTAGAATCTGGGGGAAATAAAACCATTGAAACTACAAATTTGAATTAAAATAAATTGAAAATTTGAAAATTCGTAAAGTTGACAATGAATGACAAAATACTTTCTAAGGTTCATACGAGCTGCAATGAGGAAGCTCTTGAACTTTAATTTGTTTCTTTCTTAACTTGTGATTAAGTGTCGGAACTCTGAACAACCGGTTTCGTACATGTTTACAATTTCGGTTTTCGCTGCCTTTTTATTACTTCTGTTTTCTCTTCTAAATACCCATCGCCCCTCTATCGCCAATTACGAATTTGCCGCCCCTTTGAGGAGTCAAATCGCCCTTTTGGTGGCGATCGCCCCCGGTTGAGAACCACTTGTCTGACCGTTGTAGCTGACTGCATTGATCTGGTGCCTCATCCACAAAATTATCCGCTATGCTACAACTTGTACGTATCTTTTCTTTATATAATAACATAGGAAAATATACAGCATGAAAGAAAATTACAAACCAAATATTGTTGTTATCATTACTTATCTCTTTTTTTTTTCAAGCACGCATTTTAGAGACCGATATCAGAATATTTTGCTCCGAATTTGACATTGCCACTTCTCGTAATTTTTTTACTTGTAACATCGAGCAAATCAACGGGCCACACGGATCAATTTTGCTGGCCGGATTTGGCCCGTGGGTCCTAGGTTGGACACAACTAATCTTTCTCAAGTTGTTAGGCAAGTATCAGGAAATGTGATTATTCTGCAGATATGACGGGCACCTTCTAGACAAAGAGAATGCAACTTTATGAAAAATCAGACAGAAGTGCAAACATTCAAGCCGAATGTTACACAGCGGAGTCATATTTTCACTCATATTATCTGTTGAAACATAAACGGTTGCTTTGACATGTGAAGAAATTAATAATGTTGTACTGTATAATTTCAGTTTATCTGTTTCGGAAATGCTTTGGTGTCCTGTGTATTTTGTGTCTGGTTCTTATGTCTCTTTTTCCCTTGTGCCCAAAATCATTTGTGCGTTTCGAAATTTGAAAATTCTTTATTTTCGCTCAACTCCAATGAGAAGGCCAAGCGCTATTCGCCAGCTGAGAGCAATTAATTCTAACTCGAGTAAATCAAAATTATTCACTTGTTCATGTTGCATCATTGCAATGCTGTTACATAATAAAAATTCTAAAATGTAATGTAATACAATCTACACTGCTCAAAAAAATTAGAGGACCTCATGGTTTTAACAAAATTAAGCGAAGATGTATATCAATAAGCTACATAAAATTAATCGTCCACAATTTAAAGCCTACCAGAAAACGGAAGAAGAAAACTTTGTGTTCAAATTCAAGTTAATGACATCAAAAACAGAAAAAGGAGATAAATGCAGAAATCGGGATGTTGCAGAAACGTCCGTTTTATTGCCGCAACTGAAATTCTATAGCGCAGTAGTTTTTTTTATATATTTTTTTAGGAGACAAGGTTACTTGAGAATGTCTCAACAACGTGATTTACCGGAATCAATGCCATGGCGTGTTATAGGCAGGCTGGAATCCGGGCAAACACAACGTAGTGTCGCGGATGATGTTGGAGTCGTCAGAAGTGTTGCAAGGCTGTGAAATCGATTCCAAGAAACAGGAAATGTTAGACGTCGATCAGGGTAAGGTCGGCCACGCGTCACTACAGCAACTGATGACCGGTATATACGGTTAACAGCCCGTCGAAACAGAATAGAGAATGCTACGCATCTGCAAAGACAGTTGTTCTTGGCAATAGGACGAAGGGTGTCCAGCCAAACAGTACGTAATCGACTTCATAAGGGAGGGCTCTATGCACGTAGGCCAATGGTCTGCATTTCCTTGACCACACGCCACCGTGTGGCCCGAAGAAGATGGGCTGCTGAACATCGAGATTGGGAGCAACATGATTGGAGCCAAGTGCTGTTTACAGACGAGTCTCGATTCAGTCTGGAGAGTGACACCGGACGTGTTTTGGTATGGAGGGACAGGGGCACTCGAAATAACCCCGCATTCGTTCGTGAAAGGTCACAATACAGACGAGCTGGTTGGATGGTATGGGGTGGAATCAGCATAGGCGGACATACGGACCTGCATATCATTTGGAATGGCACTTTGACGGGCCGAAGGTATGCAGACGAGATACTGAGACCTCGTGTCATCCCTTACGCTGGAGCTATTGGAGATTCCTTTGTTTTGCAAGACGATAATGCTCGACCGAAGAGAGCTCGTCTAGTGGAGAACATGCTTGAAGCTGAAAAACTAGGGAATATGGAGTGGACAACGTGCTTTACTGACCTGAATCCAATCAATCATGTTTGGGCCATGCTCGGACGATGCATTGCTGCGCGACCAAGGTCGCCTGTTACTGTCCGAGACTTGGAGATTGCACTTCTTGAGGAGTGGAACAGTATTCCCCAAAGTCAGATCGATAACCTTATCGCATCCATGCCAAACAGGTGTGCAGCAGTCTTAGCTGTTCAAGGAGACCACACGCCTTATTAAAACTCATGCATCATGTCTAAACAGTACCTTTTTTAAATCTTTTACATGTAACCAAATTGTTGCCCTAAATCACCTTTTCATGTTTTTCCACATTTTCAAAGAATTAAAGATTAATTCCAAAGTTTTTAGGTCTTTTTTTCTGTATTGCGCATTGATACGCGTGTACTATCCATTGTATGCCAATCCATGGCTGTCTTGCACGGTTTTCTTCATTTTTTTTGCTTGCTCCCCTAATTGTTTTGAGCATTGTATATACATAAAAATGGATGTATGTAGGTATATTTGTATATTTGTTCCTTACACAAATCCAGTTTTCGTTAGATTTTCATCACAAATTTGGCACAGAGGCTCGTTCCTTCATTCACTAGAATTCACATAGGCGAAGTTTTGAAATTAAAAAAAAAATCCAAAAAGCTCAAAATTCAAATTTTTTGTCTCAAAATGGCCATTTTCTTTCAATTTGAATAGATAGAGGAATAGAGCCTTTAAGCATACAAATTGATAAAATTTAACACACTTACATACGAGTATTTTCCAACAAAGATTACGATTAACAATGAATTATCAATTGAAGGCTCACCTATTTCATTTTAGCATGAAAAAAGTAAAAAACAAATATAATTCATGTTTTAATTACCTTGGAACATTGGCACAGTTATTGTATGATGCAGAAAAATTAGAGGTTCCAACAGACATTTAATTCCAATATTTGCGAGCATTTTGTGGTCCTCCTATTAGAGCAATCATGCAAAAGACTGATTGGTGTAATTTTTATATGCCCATGTGCATAGAATTCATTCAAATAATTTTTTCAGAGCTATGTTGTATTAATAAGCACATGGGCAACGCCGGGTTTAACTACTAGCTTATTAGCTGTAGTTAAATAAGAAGCTGAATATATATCTAGTAACAAGACTTTAAACTTTGTGTTTATAAAAATATTTTTGAAAAAAAAAAAAAATTGAACCGACTTCGGAACTTCACTCAGCAAATGCTCTAAAAAGTAAAAAATAATTTTATTCTTTGAACACCATCGATACTACATTTAAACATAAGTTAAGTCGGCGCAAAAAAGCTAAATAGAATCATTCGAAACTATAAATATAAATTTAAATGAATCCAGGTTCTTTATTCGCATTCGCATTCATTGAAAAATACATATTTATGTAATGGTACAAATATTCAGCTCTCAATTTTCAATGATTTCTCTGAAAGTTTTGGCAAAATATAGTAAACATCATTTTACCTATAGTTTTTGCGCCGACTTCAAAACTTATGTTTAAATGTAGTATCGATGGTGTTCAAAGAATAAAATTATTTTTTACTTTTTAGAGCATTTGCTGAGTGAAGTTCCGAAGTCGGTTCAATTTTTTTTTTTTCAAAAATATTTTTATTTTATTCTTTTTAGTGTAAATGGACATATGAAATAAGGTAATGTTTCCATTTCAAAACTTCACCTAATTTGCTAAAGTAAATGCTTCATAAAATAAACTATGTAAGGAAAAAAAAGAAAAAGTATCAGCGCGTCTAAAATTTTAAACGATTGACACTAAAAAATAATCTTTGTTATTCTCTGGTATTTATTTGTGTACTAGTTTAATCAAAGGCTAAATATTAACGGCTTTTCAACTAATTTATATTTCAAAACAACACTAGATTCTCGCGGTTCATAAAATTTTACGACGTATTACGTACGCGGCCCGCTAATAAGTTTCATGTTTGCTTCAGTTAAGCCTTCATTCAAAATTTTCATTATTATTATAATAACTGTTTCATATCAATCACATTTTGTAACAATGTATTTCATATTTAATCATTTAGGACAAATCGCTTTAAATTTGAGCAAAAATTTGGAGATTTTCCTCACTTTCTTCAGAATTTCTTTATCAAACCTTATGTAAATTAAGACTAATAAAACCTGAAATATTACGAATCAATTAGTACCTGGTACGACTTTCAGTTCGTTGGAGTTCGGGAGAAAAAAGCAGGACATAGAAAGATACTCGGTTTAAAATTTTCAAAAAGACCATAGAAATGAATTTCATTATGCAATGCAGAGAAGCCTGGCGTTCAAAATGGTCATTATTACGATTACTGTGATTCCAATTTCTTTTTCGAAAGATTTCTGCAGGTTCTCGTTATCGAACTCGGACCACGAGAGGATGGGACCAATCGGAAAGAAAGACCTTTCTAACAAAAAAAGAATTTTTGAAATCGGTCCAGGCGTCTTCGAGTAATCTTGTAACATACCAAAAAAAAATTTCTCCGACGAATTGTATAACCTCCTCCTTTGTTGAAGTCGGTTAAAAATATTTATATAGTATTCCCTATTTTTGTTATGCAAGTTGACTCCAGGAAACCCAACGAAATACTCTATTGAACTGAAAATTTAATAGTGTCCGATGCTGTCCGAATACTGTTACCTAGAATTAACATTTACACCCCAAAGCATTTTCAAAATGAAATCTTTTCAATTTTACGTTTTTTTTTTTTAAGTCGCCAAATTTAGCACAGTCAAAAATGCCGGACCATATTTCTCATGATTTGAAGACAGATGTCCTGCACTAGCAGACGGTGAAATTGCGTGATCAATTATTTCTCAAGTCTTTAAGCTTGGCGCTTTTTTAAAAATTTCGTCAAATTTTGATACCTTGTATTTCGATAACGGGCTGACAAAGGGCAAATGATATTTACGTCAAAAATTTTGATTGCTACCTATTTCAAAGTTTTTCGTTATAACATTATTCGTATGGTTCCCTGGCAAGAGGCTGAAAAAAAAAATTACGGTAATATAATGATGCAATGAAGTTTCGTTTGAGACACCAAAGGATTCGAAATTCAAAAACTATTTATTTATTTATTTATTTATTTTATTTTTTTTTTTCAATTTCAGCAAAGTGTATAGTTTATATTTCTTAGTTCTCCGAAGATCAAGGCAGTATTCAACTGTAGTATTCAGAATTTACTTCCTAGAGGGTGGAGATTTGGTTATAACTGTCTTTACATGGAGAATAAAATGCCGTATTAGAATTGAAGGGCTTGGAGGATGAAGGGGCTATGTTACATTTTAGAAAATGAACACACTGGAAAATGGTGTGTACTCAATGTAAACTATACCAAAAACAGCAGAAACCACGCCCATTTATATGCAAATACATTGACTTGTCAAAATCAGGAGGAGAGCAATTGACTTCCTCACCCCCCCCCCTTAAATGGCGGGACTGTATCAAAAGCTGATTGCAATCCTTGACTGAAAGTCAAAAAATGTCAGAGAAAAAAAAACTTTTTTTTACGGAACACAAGCTTGCTCAAGCTAGAAAGCTTACAAGTTCAAAAGCTTGCCTTCTTCCTTTTTCCAGCTTTGTCTTTAAAGATTGCTTTGACATTTGGGACAACAAATGATGAGTAATATTCGAAAAGTGTAACCTCTTCTGCACGAAACGATTTTTTGCAAAATATTGACTTGCATGATACGATCAAATTATACTCGCTTGGGAATAAAATAACCTCGGAACAAGGACAATTGCCATTTTCATTCATCTGTGTTTTCAATTACGTCACTTCGTGATTTGTTATTGTGCGAATCGGGAAAATAAGTTTCCTTCATTAAAATGTTATTTTCAAAACAGCAACTTAACTCAAAAATTTTAATGAAATAATATGTGATTCTTTTCGAATGAGAAACTTGGGACTGAAGAGTAGAGCACTAGAATTCGGTGAAATTTAGGGGAAACCAGGGAGACTTGATCCATGGCTGATTTTTTTCCATAAAAAAATATGTAGGGAAAATTTTTGTCATATTATTGGTTGCCCAATCACACAGCAGTAATTTTCAGGAAAATGCAATTTCAGAATTATCTGCGGTTTTCAAGAAACTCAGTGTGAATTGATACTTTACTTTAAAAGTAAATTTGACATTTTTGGAATTTGTCTACTTTTTTTAAGAAACAAAAAAAGAAAAATTAATATTGAAAAATTAAAAATTGGAAAGTATGGTATTGAGATGGGGAATTTGTGTGTCGGTCGGTCGGTCTGTCTGTCCCCCCCCCTAATAACTTTTTAATGAACAGTCCGATTTGAACAAACTTTTTGTTGTTGGAAAGATCTTATCAAGAATACTTCATTCCAGTATTTACATTTCCGATTTGAACAATTTTTCGTTCAACATTGAACCGTTCAAACAAACTGTCCCCCCTAATAACTTTGGAATGAACAGTCCTATTTAAACGAACTTTTTTTTTGTTCGAAGGATCTCGGCAAGAGTACTTCATTACCGTATTTAAATTTTCAATTTGAACATTTTTTTCGTTCAACATTGAGCCGTTGAAACAAGCTGTCACCTCTAAGAACTTTTGAGTGAACAGTCCAATTTAAACAAACTTTTTTTTTGTTCGAAAGATCTCGGCAAGGATACTTCATTACCGTATTTAAATTTTCAATTTGAACATTTTTTCGCTCAACACTGAAACGTTCAAGCAACCTTTCCCCACCTAATAACTTTTAAGTGAACCGTCCGAATTGAATAAACATTTTTTTTGTTTGAAAGATCTCGGAGAGGCTCATTCCCATACTTCGCTTTCTGATTTGAACCATTTTTCGTTCAATGATGAACCATTCAGAAAAATTTTAACATGAGCGCCTACTGGGAAATTTAAATTGAACGTTGATTCTGAACTTAAAGGAGGATTTCCTTCAAACTAACTTTGTAAGAAAATGGTTTTGATAAATAATGTATGTAAAGTACTTTTCTGAATAAGAGAACATTTTATTAACGGACGAGTTTTTTTTTCTTTCTTTGATAAAATGTGTTTTGATGTTCTTTGTACTTTTATTTCTTTCTTTCTTTCTTTCTTTCTTTTTTTTTTTTGAAAACGATTGAGGAATTTTTCTACGGAAGAACTGTAACAGTTACATTCTTCAAAAGGTGCGACAAAACTTTATTTATTCATGAATTTACTTTTTACGTGTCTCTTTCATCTGATGAGAAGGGTATATTTTGCTTTTAGAAATCAGCTTTAAGTGCTAAAAAGGTATGTTTGACATAATTTTCAGTCTCCGATAATCAAGAGAATAATGATCAGATGCTAGAATGCGGATGTCGATGTACGGGAAAATAGGCTCGTTTAGTTCTTGACAGAACTTCTTGTTTAGCTATGTAAGGATATGGGTCATTTTCACCATATGCTTACATTTCAAAATTTTTAAGTAATTTTTTTAACTTGCTATTTTCTTTTAGAAACACTAACAGATGTCTAGTCACATATTGTAGGTGTGTAAAAAAGTAACTGGTTGTACACTTTGATGAATAATTAAGTATTCAAATGCTGTTGTAAAACTGTAAGTTGCAAGGAAAATTGTCGTCCATTACCATACAAAATCAATATGAAATCTCACTTTTAAACTATAGGGTGGTTATAAATTAACAGGAGGTGTTCGGAGCCCTCTAGCTCGCGAACTACTGGGAGAAACATTGCCAAACTTCGTGAGCATGCATATTAGACCATGGGATTTTGATTTCTGGAATAAAAAAAAATTAGTTTGAAAAATCGCCACCAGGAGGAAATTTGGCGCTGTTAAAGTGTATTATTCTAATTATCGAAGAATTAATTACGACTGACAAAATATGCATCCATTTTATTTGCAAAAATGACTTTTTTTGTCACAAATGTGGTTCGATATGATCGCCATTGTAAAGTTGTAAGAGCTGCATAAGATGCACAACATTTTCTACGGCAGCTCGTAACATATCAGAATGGATTTCTCTAACTTTTAAAATTATCATATCTTTTAAACTTGCGATATCAGAAATGTTTCTTTGATAGCATCAAATCATTGTTCTCTAATAGCATTTGCAAATTCGTCAACTTGTAGCCAGGGCCCGATTAAGATATCACGGGGCCCTAGGCCAAATACATTTTTGGGGGCCCCCTGCACTGAGGCTTCATAATTACAAACATAGGATACAACAAATTTAGACATTGACTACAACAATTTTAGCCATTTGGGGACCCCTAAGTTGTGGGGGCCCTAGGCCGCGGCCTAGTTGGCCTATTCGGTAATCAGGCCCTGCTTGTAGCTGATTAACCGTCTGGCGCCCCTAGCCTGGTTGCTAGGCTAGAGATCCAGTCATTTTAAACCGCTTAATCATGTTTCTTAAATTTGTTATGGTCAGCGGGCCTTTTCTCAACTGCTTCACTAGCCGAAATTCTCGAAGAGTAACATTGGCATTTTCATCACGCTGATAGTAGAGCTTCACTAACAAAGCGCTGTCCTGCATAGTTAAAAGCTATCAAGAGGCAACTGCGTTCAGAATGATGAGAATACTCCCAGTCAGTCATTTTATACAGATGATCGCTAAACGCAAAGCGTTTATACGAATTATTGCATTCTATTTGGTTAAATGGACAGCTATTTTGATCGTGGTGATTATTTTTTAATAGAAAATTCTACGGCGATCATATTAAACCTCATTTGCACAGAACAATCATTTTTGCTTGGCGAAATTGATTTATACAGCATCTTTTCAAGTTTAATTCGCGATATTAAGTGTAATACACTTTTACAGCGCCAAATTTCCCCCTGGTGGTGATTTTTCAACCTAATTTTTTTTATTCCAGAAATCAAAATCCCATAGTCTAATATGCACGCTTACGAAATTTGGCAATGTTTCGCCCAGTAGTTCGCGAGCTAGAGGGCTCCAAACACCTCCTGTTAATTTATAACCACCCTGTATATCATAGAGTCTAGAACCAACTTCATTTGAAATTATTTGCGCCCTGAAGCTTAAAACGATGTTTGTGATGATTGAAATATTGATCAAAAACTCTATGGTAACGAATTTGACATTTGGTAACGGATTTGACCAGTAACGGACTTGACATTTCAACCAAAATGTCAAATTATGGCTAGGTTGTCGAATTTAAAAATTGAACTACAATGTGCATTTTCTTAGAGTTGTATAATGAACAATATTTAGGGGTAAAAATTTAGAAAAAGTAAAAATTAATACTAAAATCTTTGATAACGGACTTGACAAAGAATAAAAATACGCACCTGGAGAAAATTTTGTGCGAAACGCCACAGCAATACTTCTCGACTCAGGGAAACAAAATGGTACAAAATAGTTACGTCACTAATTTGTTAAGTTAACTGAATACGTGTTACCATCTTTTGACTCCAATAAATACCTTTTTTAGCTAAAATAATCTTAGGGTAACGGACTTGACAAGAACTTCCGGACAAAATATATTCATACATTTCTTATTGAAATAAAATTACAATTGTCAAGATTTATCATGAATACCATATACTAATAGTCAATATATAAAAATAATATGTCGCATTTACTTTTTTTGACCATTAAGTATAGGAAAAAAATAGTTGAACTAAAAAAAGTTGAAAATTGGAAATGGACAAGCGTTTTTGCCTTGATTCTCATTTTTAAAGACTTATATAAAAATAAATAAATACATTTCAATAATTTGTTGAGTGATAGAATTTTTTGGGGGGTATTTCTTGTAGAAAATAATTATTCGCATTGAATTTAAAATATAAGTTATGCTTCAAAATCGTCTTTTTAACCTCCGGACAGCAAATGTAAGCAAATTTTGAAAATGACCCATATGCATCAGTTGTATATAATTTTAATGCAAACTGTAACTTAGCTCAATGATAGGAAAGCTACATAGGAAGCTTTAATCCAATCTAACTTGGGAGACTTTGACCCAAACACTATCTTGATGCTTTTGCTTGAATTGATGATTTTTTGTGTTATGAACAGCTAACATGTCGTGATTTAGGTCAAATGATTCAACTTTATCAAAGTATTGGCTATATTTACTCTGTTTAGAACTTGAGTAGCATTTTCAATGCAGTATATCAAAAGATAAACTACACACGTTTTGAAACAAACATCAGTTTCAACTAAAATTTGTAGGGTAAGTTGTAACAATAAAAGCTATTGCTCAACCATTACACATTAAGCATGATCATCGAAATCTGACGTAAGCACTGCTGTTTTCGCATCATTTCTTTCGTTCACCTTTGCCGATAGAATTTTCTCCAATATGAATGAAATTTGAATATTGTACACCTGGTAGGAAAATACATACGAGAACTTTCAGTCACGTAGAATTTTACCTCCTCGCGATTTCTTCTCTTTCCAAACAGCAAACGATAAAAAACATCACTTCAGGCTGCCGCCAAGTTTAGTCATGAAGGAAAAACAAACAATGCATGACATCGACATTAGTCTTCTTTGGAATGGATTTTCATAATGGAGACTCTTGGCAATCTTTCAAATACTTACCACATTTTAAGTAGCAATGGAATAGGCACATACGCTTTTTGGCCTAACAGATGCAGCAAACCTAAAACGATAATTGCACAGAAATTGGCCACTGTACCAAATTCTCTTCTTTCAAAATATATTATAGGGAGGCAATTGACCCCCTGCCCTCCTCCCCTAAATGACGGTCCTGGTTTACTCCTATATGCGCATTCGAAGGAGCATACTTTTGAAATTTGTATCTTACGACAGTTATAAGATGTGTTAAATATAGAGTTTGTTACCTACAAATTTGAAGAATTTTGGTGTTTTTTTAGTGGTATTAAAAATTCAAAGAAAAGGGTGCATTGTTAAGAAATTATGTTTGCAATAATTACGATAAAAATAAATACTGCAGAAAAAACGCTTAATTTGTACAATTATTCAATAATGAAAATTTCATTTTTCAAATGCAGTTTTAAAGTAAATAAGAAAATTAAAATAAAATAGCAATTAAAAAATTTTCAATGAGAAACTATAAAAAGCATTTTTGTAACAGTTTTGAAAAATTTCGGAGAGGGTTTGAATCCTAAAAGCCCTCCCCTTAAACACGGCCCTGTGAGCGGGAAATTCCATTTTCCGGGATCAAAACAATACATTGCAACGGTTTGGTACATTGAAAATGCATCATGTTAAGCGGGATCTTCTTTTAACCGATATTCTAACAAACGGGCTCGACTGTATCCCAATTTTGTGCATTTTCAAAGAGCAAACATCATTTTTTACATTAAGTCCAATTTTTGTTGTGCAAAGATCTTACCAGAGAACCACACGACTTGTGTAAAAATGCAAAAAGTTCAAATGGGTGCTAATCGTAAGAACATCTTAAGAAATTCGTTACCAATCTCATGAATAAAGGCTTTGAATGCTAATTTTCGAGGTTTGTAATTAATATTTTCCATAACTAAAGTCGTAGAAAGACGAGATCCAGCTAGGAAAACTACGGATTGGGTTTCCTATCGAAAAAAAAATAAATCGGTTCATCCGTTTAGGCAGTACAATTCCACAGACAGATACACAGATACAACGAACTTATAGCCCGTTTTCTTGTTGCGTAGGGGTTAAAAAAAGTGGGAAAAGCACGCCTGTCATTTCAAGTTTTTCCAGGGATTGCTAGTCAAAGAGTGCAAACTCAATACGAATTTCATCGGACAGCCCCAAATATCACGCACTATTATATCGCACCCTTGCTACAAAAGTGCCATAACTCAAAAAACTACGTTTTCCAGGAATTGCAAAAACTGTTCCCGGGCTGACTCGGCACATTTTAGTATTTTTTGAATTTGTCATATGAAGACCGATACATCTCAAACTATGATCGTTAGTTACGCACGTTACTCAACGACGGCAGGACGACAACTCAAGATGTGGCATTTCAGTGGAAGGGGTCTTATGCATCTTGATAACAGCAAAACGCCATAACTGCCCTTTGACGGCTGATTTTTCAATGCAACTTCTGGCTCTTTTGAAGATTGGTAGAGACGTGTAAACTACGTCTAATGACGGTCATAGTTCAAATATTACAATTTTTGAGTTGTGGCACTTTTGTAGCAAGGGTGCGATATGTATATGTATTTAGAGAGAGAGAGCGAATAATTTTAAAAAGCCAGGGCGGTCAGTTGATCCGACCTCCCTAAATGACAAATCTGGAGAGGGAGTTGCCGATAATGATTACCAATCCAAAAATTTCTCATTTTTCTTAGGTGAAACGCTGTATCTGTAAAAGTGTGTTGCACACGCAAATTGGGGGTCCCTTTTGAGGCGTGACATCATTTGTGTTGCAATAATCTATAACAACTTCTTCATTGCCAATCAGAAATGTCGAGTCCATTGAAAAAAGAGGAAGCGCGCGATCCCTTTTCGTGTTAGTTTGATTTTTGTGAATGGCAAGTACTCTATTTTTAGCATGGAGGCGCGTGTTTAAAATTCTATAACTTTCGATTGGTTTAATAAAATGTAACTAAATAGCATATCAAATTGAAGGAAATTTAAAACTCTACAACTTAGTCAATAATATTTATAAGGAAAAATGACCTTAAAAGGCACTAGGCGTAAAAGTTGGACATAAATAGCGAGTTTTTCCGAAAATTATTTTTTTTCACAACATACACCCGAAACATTATTGAAAATACGACAAATATGTGTAGAAACACTGTTATAGAAAATTTATTTAGCTTGAATTTTTATTTTGAACCCATTTTTCCCACCATTTCCGCGATTTTTCGAGAAACCCAAAATCTGCTTCCCCCCTCCCTCCAACCTTCAGCTACCCCCCCCCCCCAGGGTCGTGAACTTTCAGTATGTTTGCTTACTAACTACCCCTAACAATATTCTGAAGTCAAATACTCTCGCATATTATACGCACTCTACACCCATATTTTGAGCCAGTTTTATATTGCGGTGGAAATCGTTTCAAACTGGACTCCAAACGATTACAATTCCGCCAATAGGGTCTTTAAACTCGTGACCCTTCAGCTACGAACCCAATGTGTAAATAATCAGGATACGTCGGCATATGTCGTAAATAAAAAACAGCGGCAGGAACAACTAGACCTAAGGTCCCTATATAGACGAGCCGGCGCATCAAGATTAAGTTTCACCACTTTGGATCCAGCGCGTGTTTGTGTGTTTGAGTGGTTGTCTTTTCTGGCCAGTAATCGCGTTTTGGTAATTTTTCACTGTGAGCAATTATTAGCGGCACGTGGATTTGGCAAAGCTTAGCAATGTGCCAAAACTTTTTTCTGGTAACCCTACTCCGCAGCAATGAAAATTTGAAAGTAAAAGTTAAGGAATTGGATCCAAAGTGGTGAAACTTAATCTTGATGCGTCGGCCTGTCTATATAGCGGCTCTAACTAGACCACATGAGAATTATGAACGCCATACGACAGGTATTGCTGATTGCAGGAGATAAAATCGATTCAACTCAAGTTGGTCTTGAAGAAAGATTCAATCCATTCATTATGTGAAACTTGTTTTCATCATATTTGATCCCCCCCCTTCCTTTTTCATAAAGCATCACACTTTACCTTGCCCCCTCCCCTATCCTGGTCACATGAATATAATATTTTTGTTTCAATCAGCATGAATGATGTCACACTTCTTGTTATCTATCCCTCCTCTTGTCACAAACTATCACAACTTCATGACCCCACCCCTCCCCTCAAATCGTGACATCATCTGTGGGCGATTCCAAAAAGTAAAGAAACTACCATCATTGAACTATTATCTAAACAAATAGCTATAATTACTGTCTGCGTATTGTGCGCCTGGCAGCCACGAACGCTTCCATCTCAAAAAAGGGGAGATAGGTTTAGGATGCGCACTTCCCGATGCCTCCCGTTTTTGTTCGCTTGCTACTTCTTCGTTGCGTTTCCCCCTATTTCGAGAGAGCCGGAAGAGACTTGGCGCGTGCGCAGATTCGACGGAGGATTCGCGAAAAAATGTTAGACAGTACTGTCTGTTCTCGAACTCCGCGCCTGGCAGCCACAAACGGTTCCATTTGGAGAAGGGGTGATAGAAAGGAGGCGCACTTCCCAATGCTTTCAGTTTTTGTTCGCTTATCACTTCCTTGTTGAATATTACTTCGCATTTCCCCCCTATTTTAAGAAAATCAGAAGAGACCTGAAGCGTGCGTAAAGTCGAGTAGGCTCGCACGATAAAATATCAGACAGCAGTTCTAAGTAAACAAATAATAATACAATTAGAAATTTACGACCACAACTTAGTTAAAGGATTTGGCAACAGCTGAATTGTGAAATTCGTTAATTTTATTAATTCCTGGACACAATTATTGAAAATAAATAAACAAACAAAATACACTTTTTCAAAAGTACTTCAAACGTAACAAAAAATTTCCGTAGCCTTTCAAAATATTACGTGTTGCCAGGAAAATTTTGAATATGAATTTATTGCAAATCCAAACGGTCCTTTTTTGCTTAGAATTTCGAGAAACAAAATGTGTTTTTTTCTTCGTTCCATTACTACCTTAGGCATGTTATTCCTGATTTTCAACGATCATTTCTTTTCTTTGAAAGAAATGCTGTTTATACAACACGTGTATTGATAACATCATTTAGAGAATAATAAAGCTATTCTTTTACTAAGTTGGAAAAACAACACGATCGAATAACACACGCCTCATCCCAAACGATTTCTTTATTGCATCTACAGTGTAAACAACTGGTAAATTAGTATATATTGGGATGCACTTTTTATTCCAACGTTTACTTAACCATTTAAACGTAAGAACAAAACACAAAAGTCATCACCGTCTATTGCTAAACCTGCATTACCCTTTCCCCTGAAGTTTCCAAGATAGTTCACTAAAAAATACCCCTTTACACAGGCATGAATTTCGAAAATGTGCTGGAAGATGTCGGTGGCTTTGGACTGTATCAGAAACTGTTAATGACGTGTTTTCTAATTCCAACTTGCATAGTTGTTCCGTGGTTTTTCATGGGTACCATTTTCACGGCCAGCACTCCTGATCATTGGTGCTTTGTTCCTGAAATAGCTCATTCGAATTATTCACTGGAAATTCAACAACGACTGATTAGGCCGCCAACTGATCCGTTTTGCTCGATGTATGATATTGACTATAATCAAACTATTTTATCTGGAAACTGGACCGCAACGGATTCATGGCGGACGAAAAAATGTGACAAAGGCTATCAGTTTGACACGTCCGATTTTGATGCTACTGTCGTAACACAGGTAGGAAATTTTAAATCACCCTAAACTACAAGCTATTTTGAAAGCGTAATTTTTATTGCTGTTTGCATACTTTTAAAATTTTTTGCTGCTAGTTCTGGAAATACGTTTGTTTTCAAAGGAGTACGTGGGCGATTATCTGTAAACTCGTCATTTTTCACACGAAATCTGTCCGGGTCCGGTGTTTTTGAAATGTTCGTATAATTATAATACTATTGCTCAGAAAATGAATCTATTACTTTGGTTTGAAAGAGGGCCGATTGAAGTTTGTGTTTTTCTGATAAATCATGATAGGGGGTAAGTCCCCCGCCTAGTATAAGTAGGCACGGGACTGTGCCAGGTGACTGTGTTTTTGCTCTTTGTTGCATAATATCTGCAAAACTATTGGAACATAATTAGTTACAAGACTACCTATAAATTTAGGCACAAATCGTGGACATAATAACTAATATGTTTTATAATTAAATTAATTGAAATTAATAAAATCACATCCCAGAGGACTGTTTTCGCAACGACCCTGATGCATACTTTCATGACGAATGTGGCTCTCAAAAGCAAAGTAGTGTTTCAACACCATTCTCGGCGATTTCGGCAAATTCACACTAATTACTTTAAACTTCATGCCAAAAAGAATTTGCAAAAGTTATAGATTTTTCGTATTACAGCTTTGAATTTGTTGCAGGGGACTGTTTGAAAAAACTGCGGACAGAATTTACATGACAATTTTAGGTTTTAGAAATACGTAATTATACCTTATTTCATAAGAAAAATATAGCTTCATTATTCAATTTTTAGATATTAATTGCCAAATTTATTTATTGTTAATAGGTTTTTTGAAATACTATCTTTAACAGTTAGGCTATGGGATTGGGACAGCCAGGGGACTGTGTTTTTGGCGCTTAGATAATTTCTAGAAAAAAATTAAATTATCATTCCAAATACAATTGGGCCACAAAGTATTAATTCTTTACTTGTATTAAAAGCGATAATTACTTTATTACACTTTATTATTTTTAAAATACTCAGTCCGGACGGCTAATTACCAGTTTACAGAGAATCGCCCACGTTAATGTTTACTAATAATGATCCACAATGCAGCCTAAAGCACAATTGAAGGGGCAAGTGGATAAAGGTGATAAGTGACATTTGAATTTCGCCGTTTTACACAAATTCATATTAGTGTGTGTTCGATTGTGTTCACTCACAAACACAATTAAAGGGACAAGAGATTAAGGGTGATATGTTACAATTTTTAAATTTCTAGAAAAAGTTTTCAAAAAAAAAAAAAAAAAAGAAAAAAAAAATACATATGAAGGGTCAGGGGGAAAAACCACGGTAGTCACATTTGATTCATTTTGAGAAAAACGAAATTTAAACTTTACGAACTCATAAACTTCCTATATACTTGTTCTAAAATGACAATAATACATGGACTACAGTGTTTTTTCACGAATATTGCATATACTAAACGAAATTACACTTATTTTTCTAACAGGTGGTAGCATCAGTTTAAATTCAACAAAAAGTGGACTACCGTGGTTTTCCCCCCTGACCCTTCATATATATATATACATGTCGGCCCCGCTTAAACGAATACTGTCAGTTCCAAGAAATATTATTCGAATAAGCGGGGTATTCGATTAAGCGGGGATCTTTAACATCACGTCTATGGCATCGGTTCTGAGATATTTTATTCGTATAAGCGGGGTATTCGTTTATCCGTTACCCGAATAAGCGGGGACGACAGTATATATATATATATATACTTCCTCATCACCTTCATCCATAATAAAAAGTAAGTTTTTCAAAAATTGTCACATATCACCTTTATCCACTTGCCCCTTCAATTGTATTTTTGAAGCTGGAACGAAAAGCCGACCAACTCCATAATATATTGTTAATTTATGTTATTTGAATCTATCATTTAATTACAGACCAGTTCACAAATGACACGCTTTTGAAGGGGAGGGGAAAGGGCGTACATTTCTGATAAAACGGAAGGAAGGGTATCACGAACTGCGATGTTACACACTTTGAATTAAAAAAAAAGAAACATTTAAAAGCACCAGAATCAATTTTTGTTGCTTACTTATATTTTACTAAGTTTTCCTTTTAAAAGAAAGAAGAAAAAATTTTCCCTGAAAGAAGAAAAATAATTTTCTTCATAAATTTTTGCTTTGTTCTTTAGATTTTATTTTATAATAGAAGGTAACTGTTGTTCATTGTGCTGATGAAAAATTTTAAATGAAGTTCCTCTTCACGAGTGTTTTTGGTTTTGAAGGTAAAGATAAGATTAAAAGTAAATTTTTTTCAAGTTATTTTTCAAATTCTAAAATACAAGTTTTAGTAGCTATTTTATATTAAAATTCATACTGTATTTAAGCAATTATGTTTGTTGCTGATCTTAATTTATATTTCATGAAAATAAGTATCTATATACATAAAAGACTACTTTTGAAAACGTATGTCCGGGGTAATCTTCCAAACTACTGAACCGATTTTAACCATTTTTTCACCGTAGATAGCTACAGTAACAGGGAGCAGGATAAGCTATAATTTATTTCTAAAAAGCTTAGTTTAAAAAAGTTATTATGGAAAACAGTTAACTTTATGTCATTTCCCCATTAAATGATTAAATTTTCAACCCATTGTTGCAAAGATTTGGTGCCATGCAGCAACAATATTGATTGTAATCACATTGAAAATTTTGAACCAAGACTTCTCTGGAGTAAGTATGGAATTTATTGCCTTCTAAGGATTTTCATATTTATCTGAGCCAACAATCGCTAACGGGTGAAATAAAAAAAAATTGATTTTGGCAATAGTTAGAGAATAGAAAGTGTTTATAGTCAAAAAAATTTCTAAATTAGGTACATAAGATGTTTTCACCTCACCAATGTTGTCACGAGGATAGAAACTAATAATGGGACTTATTTTACGAGCAATATTTGGAAATGGTTAATTTCAGTGCGATTGATACTGTAAATATGCATTTATTTTAATATACCAAGCTTTTTTTTTAGCTTGCATTATTTTTTTATAGTTTATCCATAAAATAGCCATTGTTTATAGAAGTAGCCATTATGTTTATAGATATGCACTTTAGTGTTGGGAAATTTATGAATGAGTTTTACAAAACCACCCTACACCCACAGAAACCCGGGCAGGGCCGGGTACCCGGCTAGTATCTATATATATATAAATGAATGTTGGTGTGTGTGTGTGTGTGTTCCCTAAGATCTCAGAAACTACCAGGGAGATTTGGCAGAAATTTTCACCGTTTGTTCCTTTTGGTACTGGGAAGGTTTAGAGACCAGTTTCAACAAAATCCGATGGGTAGTTATTTTTTTTATTTCAATTTTAGACCTGATTCTGTCTTTGTAATTTCAATTTAAAACTCCATTTTCGAAGGCTTTCATCAATCTAATCGAGTATTTAGAGTATCAACTTAACTCTCTGGCAGATAGTTGGAATTGCGGTCTACCGTAAATTTGGCGATCGTTTAAATCGCGCCAAGAGCCCTCAATAATAGAAGTTTTCCCAATAACTATCTCAAGAATAAAGGATAAAAAAAATATTTGATTAACAGATTAATCTTTTTTTTTTAAACAAATGAGATTCAGTTTCATATTTCGGAACTCCTTTAGATTTGTAGAGGCTTAGATGTCATGCATTATTTTCCAGACGAACACTATTTTGTTCTTTGTACCTATTGCTGTTTTCAATCAAAGTATGCTACTATATTTTCTTACCAAACATCTAGTCAATAGTCCGTTTTCATGTCCATACTATTTGCTATGATATACCGCAATGTTGGAAATTATTTTAACGCCTTGCGGAATGGTGTACATTTAGCGCCAAATATAATATTCAAATTGATTTCAGATTGCCAAAAAGTAATTGATCAGTGCATTTTTACAGCGTAATTGTTCATATGTAAATTTTGCTTTATTATTGTTCACCTTTTTTTTTTAATTTACGGGAGCAGTTGACGGTCTACTTTTTTGAATTGATCAGTGCTTTTTACAACGTAACTGTACATCTGTAATTTTTTTTTCTTTTTCTTTTTTTTTTTGTTCACCGTGCTTTTTTTCTGAACTTAAGGGAGCAATTAATGGTCTACTTTTTTGGATTGATCAGTGCATTTTTACAACGTAATTGTACATATGTACATTTTTCTTTATTATTGTTCACCGTGCTTTTTTTTTTCGTTTTTTTTTCTTTTTTTTTTTTTGAAGTAAAAGGAGCAATTGATGGTCTACTTTTTTGGATTGATCAGTGCATTTTTACAACGTAATTGTACAAACGTAAATTTTTCTTTATTGTTGTTCAGCGTGCTTTTTTTTTTTTTTTTGAATTTAAAGGAACAATTGATAGTCTACTTTTGCAAATATGTATATTTCTCTTTATTACTGTTCATCGTGTTTTTTTTTTCTTTCTTTTTTTGAAGGAGCAATTGATGGTCTACTTTTTTGGAATGTCCAGTGCATTTTTAGAGCGCAATTGTAAATGTGTAAATTTCTCGTTGTTGTTCACCGTGCTTTTTTTTTTTTGAATTTAGAAAAGCGATTGATGGTCTACCTTTTGGATTGTCCAGTGCATTTTTGCAACGTAATATTAAATGTGTACATTTCTCTTTATTTTTGTTCACCGTGCTTTTCTTATAACTTAGCTATTTTAGTAGCTATTTTTGGTCCAGTCACATTCTATTGTAAATATGTTAATTTCACTTTATTACTATTCACTGCTCTCTCTCTCCTTTTTAATTAATTTAAAAGAGCTATTCATGGTCCAGTCACATTATACATTTTATATGTCTCTACATTTTATTTTCAAAACAAAGATCTCTTTCCACGATTTGTGGAGAGCTTCTTCCTCTTGATGTGCAAATAAAATTCCTATCTAAAATCAAATTATGTGTAAAGTTTTTCATTGTTCAGTATTTTTTAATTGTTATAAAAATAATTGGTGGCCTATTTGTAGATTGTTCGGTGCGTAATTTCAACTTTGCTTGATTTAGTTTTTTTTAAAATCTTTCATGCCTATTTTCAACAACGCTTTATAGATTTTTACATCCAAAACACCAAGTGGAGATGAAATATACATCTAGGCAGAACAACGTCTGCCGGGTTCTGCTAGTAACCACTGTTAAGGTGTCAATCCACGCCGCGTATTTCTGCGATACTTTCCTCGATTTTTAAAGTGTTTTTCTAAAATGTGCATTTTTTTCCAAAATGCCACGATTTGAGACAAAATTACTTAAAATTGAGCTGTCCTGTGTTATTTAAAATTGTTACTTACATTAAAACAGCAATTTAAATTCTTTTTTTGATGTTTTTTAATTAGTTTAATAAGTGTCCGAAACATTAAAAAAATCCTATCAATAACAAAATAGCGATGAAATTACAGTTTGTTTTTTTCAATTTAAGGTATAAATTGTTATTCAGTTATCAATAAAAACACATTAATTAAAAATTGAAATTTTCTTAATTAAACGCATGTGGTGTTCTTTGTTTCGTTAGTTTTTTTTTTTTGTTACTTTTAACTCCTGATTTTAAAATACTGCTTCAGGGGTATACTGCAGTATAGCGTCCTATTGCACTTTCAACAATCCTCACTGAAAAGAAAAAAATTTATAATTATGCGAGTATTCTTGAATGTCGAGATTTTAAAGTAAATTATTAATGGACTTTGATTTTTATAAGGTTTTTTAAACATTATTTTCACTGGCATTTACATATCTAAAGAATACATTTACAAACCAATTTATGTGTTGATACTGTTATAGTATTATATACAAATACAAATACAAATGTGGCGACCAGCAGCAGGCTCAGGGCCCAACTTGGCTGGTCCTAGTCAAATTAAAGACCCCAATGAAAATCAATGGCCCTCTTAAAGCCATCTACTCCATTGCTCTTTACCGCCTCTTCCGGTAAGCTGTTCCAAGTTCCCACTACCCTGCTAAAATAGTAATTTTTTCGAATTTCCAGGTTCGCCTGAGGTTTAAACAGCTTAAAACAATGACCCCTTGTCCTGCTTTCCTTGCAAAAATCCAACCCTGCAACATCATTCATTTTAATAAATTTAAATAACTGAATCATGTCCCCTCTGGTTCTCCGTTGCTCAAGACTATACATATTAAGCATTCTAAGTCTGGAATCATAGTCTAAATTAGAAAGTCCATTCACTAACCTTGTAGCCCTCCTTTGTACCCTTTCCAATAAATTAATGTCTTTCTTCAGATAAGGAGACCAAAACTGAACAGCATACTCCAAATGAGGTCTTACCAAACTTCTATATAGAGGCAGAAGAACCTTCTTAGATTTGTTTGAAATAGATCTATTAATAAACCCAAGCATCCTATTGGCTTTGTTACTAGCTATGCTGCACTGTTGACTGGACTTGAAATCCTGATTTATTAAGACACCTAGATCCATAACATTATCTGCCCTACTAATGACTGAACCCTGTAAATAATAGCTTGTATGCTTATTTCCATGACCGAAATGCAGCACTTGACATTTCCCAACATTAACTGCCATACCCCACTTGTCTGCCCATTTAGTAATATGATCCAAATCCTGTTGCAGCTGATTTATTTGTTCGTCATTTTCTACAACCCCCATAAGTTTGACATCATCGGCAAAACAATTCATGTTTCCAGAAACATTTTCATGAATGTCATTCATAAAAATAATAAACAAAAGGGGACCTAAAACTGATCCTTGGGGAACCCCACTTAAAACTTCACTCCATTTAGAATAGTTACCCCTAACAACTACTCTTTGTTTCCTTCCTGTCAGCCAATTCCTAACCCAAACTAGAATTTTACCTCCTACCCCTATACCAGCTAATTTGCTGAGTAGTGCTACATGCGGTACCTTATCGAAAGCTTTTTGAAAATCTATGTAAACAACATCTACGCATTTTTTGCTATCTAAAGCCAAGGTAACCTTGTCGTAGAAATGTAATAAATTAGTAGCACACGATTTACCTTTTCTGAAACCATACTGCAAACTACTCAACAGCCCATTATTTTCTAAGAAATTCATAATCTTAATTTTGATCAATGTTTCAAAAATTTTACATACCACTGAAGTCAGACTCACAGGCCTATAATTTCCTGCATTACCTCTAGACCCTTTCTTGAAGAGTGGTGTAATGTTAGCTAGTTTCCAGTCCTCTGGCACTATCCCTGAGTTATACGAAGCATTGAATATATTAACTATAGCGTCAACTAATTCCTCTGCACATTCTACTAGAATTTTTGGATAAATATTATCTGGTCCCGGAGCTTTTGTGGTTTTAATTTTTTTCAAATAAAGTAAAACGTCCTCCCTGGAAAATTCAAAGTCCTCAAGCTGTGTAGTAGCTTGTGTCTTGCTTGTGTCAACTGTTGAGATACAGTTATCGTTAAAAACACTGGAAAAAAAGTCATTTAGAACATTTGCTATATCACCATCATTCTGAATTAAATTTCCATGCTCATCTACTAGTGGCCCAATTTGACTATTTCGAACTTTCCCAGAATTTGCGTATGCAAAAAACTCCTTTGGATTCCTGTCAATATTATCTGCCAGCTTTTGTTCCAATTCTCTTTTCTGAAACCGTACCAAATACTTAAAACTACGCCTAGCCTCACAATACTGTAGCCTGTCTGCGCTGTGACCAGTTTCTTTTAATCGACGAAAAGAAGCTTGCTTACGATTTAGAGCATCCTTAGTTTCCCTGGTGAACCACATGGGCCAAATTTTTGTGTTTACCCCTTTTCTCCTAAAAGGAACAAAATCTCCAACTGTTTTTGCTAGTTTTTCCTTAAACTCTGTCCACTGCAAATTTACATCGCTATTGTCCAAACCTGATGAAAAAACCGCTTTCAAACTCTGCCTGAGTGCGACAAAATCAGTATTTCTGAAATTAGGTACAAACCTAAAATTTTTGTCTTTGTGCATTATTTCTTATGAATTGTAATTTGAATGCAGCGTTTTTAGTTTTTCTGCTTTCAAACATGTTATAGCCCTGTAATATTAGCAAAAACTACAGCTTTTGACGGTTCAAAAACAACAAAGGAAAATATTGTTTTTCTTACTGTCTGAGAGCTAGCAACGTTTTCGAAAAAGAATTTTAAGACCTCTGCCTTTAATATCTGTACCTCACAACCAGAACGACGGCGACATAAGTCCAATGGCGATTTTCACTTTATTACCGCATTGTATAGAGAATCATATTCTGCATCGAGTCATGAGAGCGTTATTCTCAAAAAAATTTCCTTCACAGTTATTTAGCAGCATTAAAAAAGCATCCCATCCTTTGCATGCATCCGACAAACGTTTTCGCTCTCTACTGAAAAGTTACGAAAATGGACTTCGTTAGTCTGGTGCTGAGGTACAGATATATATCTTTCCTTATGCTCTTCCGAACAGCATGCAGGTGCCTACTGGTGAAAATACTGTACTGAGTTTTAAATTTTTTCTCTACTATAATTAGAAGAGAAGTTACAGTCATTTGCAAGTAAAAACCTTTCGTGGTTTTTTTTTTTTTTTTTTTTTGCACTTTTAAAGTTTTTTATCAGATCTGCATTTCGTACAATTTTTAAAGTAGAAATCTAAAAATTGGGTCTTTCACACCAAATTTTGTCACAATCAGAAATGGTGATGTCAAAAACTTATTTTTGTTGATTGTTTTGACGTGAAATTGCCCTTGAAGGATTGAGAAATCATTATTTTTACCTGTGAATGATGCGCAGAAAAACGCAACGTTTGCTGATAGCCAGACAGTCCGCATGTTACTCAGAAGAGCATAAGGAAAGATATATGGACTGTAGGTTAAAACAAAATTTTAATTTACTTTTGTATTCTACAATACTATTTTCATTTTCTCATCATTTAATGTATTATTCAAAGTCACTTAATTATTTGCACAGCATCAAGCCTTATTTTAAATAATTTTTCAATTCTCACGTAATACGAGTCTATAGTTGTTAAAAAACTTCATTTATGTGCTTGATGTGCGATGTATACCTACCTCAACCTGTAAGAAATAGTAACGATACTAGCTGCGTAGCCCGGCGTTGCACGGGCTGTAATGTAGTGAAGGCAGTTTGAGAAAACTACTTGCCACCAAGGCGGCTCGCCTGTAAAGAAATGAGGAAAGTTTAAACAGTTTACTCGCCGTCAAGGCGGCTCGCCTTTACAGTAGCGAGGAAAGTTTCAATTCACTACTCGCCGCCAAGTCGGCTCGCCTTTAAAGTACCAAGGAAAAGTTTAATAAACTACTCCCCGCTAAAGCGGCTCGCTAAAAAGCTTTCCTGCATCAAAGAATCAATCGAATTATTTGCACATGCTTCCTCAAAAATAAAGACGATGTCAAGTAGCGCATACTTAGCACTCTCCCTAAATTACAAATAAAATTCCTTTCCAAAAACAATTATTTCCAAACCGCTTTCTTCCGGTAAAATTAATTGCAAAATTCTAAACGAAAAAGTTCTTTTAATATTTGGATCGAAGCCAGAAAAAGTCCCTTCTAAAAACAGCAATTGCAATTTTATTTAAAAACACATTTTCAAAATGGTACCTGAGAAAAAATATGTCATTAATAATTAGAATAAAAACAATTGTTAGAACTTTGTTATAACACGTATTTAAAATGACAATGGAAAAAAATAACACTCTTTCATTTTAAAAAGTTCAATTTAATTAACGTTTTAATTTAGGGCCGAATTCAAGTGAAACACCATTGCAGTCGCTTCGAGGCGATCGCATATTGCAACCGCTACTGTAAGTCGAATTCAAGTGAATTCGTTTCACTTGAATCCAAATTTTGGAATTTGCGAATGC
>JAXGGA010011914.1:0-40669 GCA_038373865.1 Uloborus plumipes | reverse complement strand
TCTTTTAATACTGGGCCAAGAACTCGAGGACAAAATATTGTTACAAATTACGGGACATTATTAAACGTATTCGTCCTCCGATCCCAACAGTAAAAAGGGGACAGTTTAAATTTGATGAACCCTTTTAAATGTCAAAAAATAATATGTGTGACCTAGGAATAGAAGTTAAGCTAATTTTTTTATTTAAAACTGTAATCATTGACATGTATTTACATTTAAGAACAACAGTTTAGGTTCAATTCGAAGAGTTTACGTCCGACACCGCAAATTTACGTCCGACACCAAGGTAAAAGTAGTTCCAAATTAATTTTATTCAAAACAATATCACTAAAAAACTGTAAAATATGCTTTAATCATAAGTATATTATCGATCTTAGCTGTTTTTAAAATTAAAATGTAAGTTAATTCGCAGAGTTTCAGTAAATTTTAAGTGCATCTCCAATTTTACTATTTGTGCGTTTACGTCCGACACCAACTCTTTAAATCTTGTTAATTTCTATTTTAGAGATCTATTTTAAAAAACTAGCATGATTTTTAGCCTACTTTCCCGTTAAAAATAAAAGAAAGACGAAAAAAGTATTAAAATTGGCTTAATGCATCTAAAAAATATCGCCAAGTCCAAAAAATATCGCCAAGTTAAAAAAAATATCGCCAAGTCCAAAAAATATCGCCAAGTTAAAAAAATAAAAAGGTAAAATGAATATCGAAAAATTAAAAATTTAAAAGTAGGGTATTGAGATGGGGAATTTGTGTGTCGGTCTGTCGGTCGGTCTGTCGGTCTGTCTGTCTGTCTGTCCCCCCCTAATAACTTTTGAATGAATATTCCGATTTGGACAAACTTTTTTTTGTTGGAAAGATCTCGGCGAGTACAGCTCATTCCCATATTTGATTTTTCGATTTGAACAATTTTTGGTTCAACTTTGAGCCGTTCAAACAACCTGTCCCGCGATGCTAACTTTTTAGTTAAAAGTCCGATTTGAACAAATTTTTTTTTTGTTCGAAAGATCTTTTCAAGGATACTTCATTCCTGTATCTACATTTTCGATTTGAACAATTTTTCGTTCAACATTGAACCGTTCAAGCAACCTTTCCCCCCTAATAACTTTTGAATGAACATTCCGATTTGAACAAACTTTTTTTTGTTGGATAGATCTCGGCGATTACAACTCATTCCCATATTTGATTTTTCGATTTGAACAATTTTGGTTCAACATTGAACCGTTCAAGCAACCTTTCCCCCCTAATAACTTTTGAATAAACATTCCGATTTGAACAAACTTTTTTTTTGTTGGAAAGATTTCGGCGAGTACAACTCATTCCCATATTTGATTTTTCGATTTGAACAATTTTTGGTTCAACTTTGAACCGTTCAAACAACCTGTCCCGCGATGCTAACTTTTGAGTGAACAGTCCGATTTCAACAAACTTTTTTTTGTTCGAAAGATTTTATCAAGGAAACTTCATTCCCGTATTTACATTTCCGATTTGAACAATTTTTCGTTCAACATTGAACCGCTCAAGCAAGTTGTCACCCCTAATAATTTTTGAGTAAACAGTTCGATTTAAATAAACTTTTTTTTTTTGTTGGAAGGATCTCAGCAAGGATACTTCATTACAGTATTTAAATTTTCAACTTGAACATTTTTTCGTTCAACATTGAACCGTTCAAGCAACCTTTCCCCACCTAATAACTTCTGAGTGAACCATCCGAATGGAATAAACTTTTTTTGTTTGAAAGATCTCGGAGAGGTTCATTCCCTTATTTCGCTTTTTGGTTTGAACCATTTTTCGTTCAATATTGAACCGTTCAGAAAAAAATTTAACATTAGCGCCTACGGGGAATTTAAGTTGAATGTTGATCCTGGAACTTAAAGTCGGATTTCCTTCAAACTAACTTTGTAAAAAATGGTTTTGATAAATAATGTTTGTAAAGTACTTTTCTGATTAATCTTCTGTGAGGACTCTGATTCCGACTCCGACTCCACAAACATGGCGGAAATGCAGGCTCAGAAAAAAATGACTGACTGTGCAGACGATTTTTTGTTTATTTATTCATTTGTGTTATTTTATTTATTACTATTATTTTTTTTGGCAGACGATTTTTTTTGTAACAAAAGTGTTTTTTTTGACAAAAAAAAAAAAAAAAAAAAAAAAACCACTTTTGTTACAAAAAAAAATCGTCTGCCAAAAAAAAAAAAAAAAAGTGTTTCATTCACGAGGGCATTTTATTCTTTATTTATATTTAACAACTGGCAACGGTTTAAAAGTGAAAATCGAGACATTTTATCGACGGACGAGTTTTTTTCCTTTCTTTGATAAAATGTGTTTTGATGTACTTTGTACTTTTAATTTTTTTTTTTTTTGAAAACGATTGAGGAATTTTTCTACGGAAGAACTGTAACAGTTACATTCTTTAAAAGGTGCGACAAAACTTCATTTATTCATTTATTTACTTTTTATGTCTCCATTTCATCTGATGAGAGGGGTATATTTTGCTTTTAGAAATCAGCTTTAAGTGCTAAAAAGGTATGTTTGACGTAATGTTTAGTCTCAGATGATCAAGAGAATAATGATCAGATGCTAGAATGCCGATGTCGATGTACGGAAAGTAGGCTCGTTTAGTTCTTGACAGAACTTCTTGTTTATTCATTATGATGTAGCGAGTATTTTGAATACCAACTTCATCATTTCTATTCAGTTTATATCAGGGTGTCAATGATTTAAATCAGTGGTTTAAATCGCGATTTAAATCAATTGATTTTTTTAAAAAAATCATTGATTTAAATCACTTTTTATTTTAATCCTTAAAAAATTCTCTTGGACAATCTCAATTTCATTATTTTTACCATTTTCTTTTAGAGCTTTGATTTCCATCTAATAAATGGAAAAGTAATCCTACTCATCCCCCCTCCACAGATGCTGGAAGGTTGCAGTCCAAATAATATGTATGCACAAATAGTGCTATTTGTTGTCTAATATGTGAAATAAAGAAAATACATGCAGGTGCAGGGCAGGTGTTGCAAAGAGTGAATTGAGGGGGAAGGACATATGATAGAATGCGTGTGATATACTTTCAATGAAAAGAAAAAACAAAAACAACCAAACAGAAGATGAATTTTCTATGCCTTGCATTAGCAACTGGGGGGGGGGGGGGGCAGTCTTTATTAGTGACTGAAATGGAACATATTCCAACTTTACAAAACAAAAGCAAAATAAAAAAAAAGGGGCGGGCTGAATGAAATGAGGATTGGATTGAGCTTCCTGCCCCATTTGATTTTTATCCTAGCTAGTAGACAGGATTATTTTCAGAATGGCTCCTAACACTTTTTCTGGGTTTCTTACTGGTGAAGCTTTACTTCAAAGGTGTTTTTGTATTTTTAAAAACTTAAAAGTAAGTTGTTCATAAATAAAAATTAATTAACAACTGAAGTTTCTAATTTTTTTTAAAAAATCAAAAAAATCCGATTTAAATCAAAAAAATCTGATTTAAATCAAAAAAATCCGATTTTTTTTATTTTTTTAAAAAAATCATTGATTTTTTTACACCCTGGTTTATATTTGATAAATGGAACTAAAACTGAAAAATATTTCTTCATTTTTTACGTCCGACACCATGGAATTGCCCGAATGCATATTATTATAGTGCAGTCTTAGTAGTTAAAATTGTGCTACAAGTAGTTATTTTTGTTTTTATTTTTCGATGAGGAATATGCATTTGAAAATGTGTTCTTTTTTTCTGATTTTTACAAGTTCTTGAATATTGTACTTCCAACTAAGAAAACAAGTATTATTCTAACTCTCACCAAAAAACCAATGCAGGATTCTTAAAATATACATCTTAAGCTTTAAAATGATGTATAATATAGCAACATAACTTCAATATGAATTTTTGACCAATTGGTTTCACTTTTCATAGAATGGCCCATTGGTGAGTTGCGATCGTCCGTGTTTCACTTGAATTCCTGCCTTAGAAGCAATAAAAACAAAACGGTACGCGTTAGTTTTACCTCTCACAGACAGTGGCCGCAGCGACCTCTATATATAGTTCGTTGGAGTTGCAAATAAGATATATTACCGGAAACGACACAAAATAAACTTCACTTATTTTTCGAAAATAAATTTAAAAAATGACGCAACTGCGCGGTCTAGAATAAAACTTTCTTCTAAAATGTGTCAGCAAAAAAATAAAAATCTTTCTGGAAAAGAATTCAACATTTCTTTCAGTGGAACGAAGATTTCTCTCTTGGAGTGAATTGAAAAAGGAAAGTTTTATTTGCTCATTCGTGTAACACTTAGAATACCAAAGCAAAATTTGTTGCCTAAAAGTAATTTGTGTTTGGAATTTTTATTGAGATTTTATGGGGCAATTTTCCCCGATATTCATACTTAAGCACGGGTCCATACATCACTGAGAAGTGTAACTGTTTATTACTTCATTTTATTTTCTAAGAAAAATCTGCTGGTTTCAACATAAACTGCGACTGTTTCCCTTTTATTTTGCTTTGCTTGCAACTGAAGGAGTATAACAAATTGCTTTTAATTGAACCTTCTCAACTATTTTGTAAATTGAAACAATTTTAAATTTAAAAAACAGGTCAAATAGAAAGTTTTAATTATTTTGTCACAAGAGAAAGTTTCTGTTTTTAATGTTTACGGTGAATGTAAAATTTTATTCATCGGATGGAATGATGGAAATAAATGACGCGGTGCGGCAGATATTGTATGGTTTAGAAGCCGCACTTCATACTTGCACCACAGACTAAAGAGCCGTACAGACGGGAAACTAGAGAAAAATGGCGTGTTCATACACACAACACACAACACTTTTATACAGACCCTACACTTAATTGAATCGGCAGTTTGAAGAAGAGACCGAAGACCAAAATTTCAAAATTGGGTTTTTTCGTGATTGTATATCTCCTACTGTGGATACACATGTTAGTGAGAAGAAAAGAACAAAAATCAACCTCCAACATTGATTGACGCAGCATTTAAATCTGTGAGTTGGTGGAAGAAAGGAACAAGTCAGGTCTTTGTTCCCTTCTTCCAACTACTTACGCAAACCTAAGGCTAGGGAGTAGCACTGTTGCCGTAAATCTTTATCATTTGGTTGGATAACAAATTCTATCATAACCTACCTATTTTGTTTTGATAAAAAATTCAGTTTTGAAATTTCTCAGTGAAAGTTCGCAAATATGTCATCCATGTTTAATAAACATATTTTTTGATTATTTTGTTGTCCTAATCAATTTTTTTGAATATTGTTACAATAATCTTTCATTAAACAAAGAGTTTTTCAAACAAACATCATACCTGCAAGCTGTTTTACTTGAAAATCCCTATACCATAGCATTAGTTTGAAGAAGGGAACAAATCCAACGACTTTGATGGCCCGTAAATACTTACATACAATAGATAAACTCAAAATGTAAAATACATCCAATTACTTTAAAGGTAGATAATGCTACAAATGAATCAGAAAAAAATAAAAAAATAATTCAGTATTTTAGAAGGTTTTTTTCGATTTCTCGAAAAACTACTTTTTGGATTTGTTCCCATCTTCAAACTGCCGATTCAATTTTCAGTTCGAAATCATGCATGGTTGCGATATTTAGAGTACAAAACCTATTTAGTCTATATATATAAAGATGACGGGCTTTGTTTGTTTGTTTGCATGTATGTTTGTAACCGATGGCTAGAAGCCCCCTACAGTCCGGAAATTTGGCACAAAATTCGAACGTATCCCAATAAACTGCACCTCGAACGCCGAATTCTAAATTTCGAATTAGTTATTTTTAAATTGATTAATAAGTTTCATTGTTGGTGTATCCGGCATAATTGAGGGGGGACTTTTCCCCACCCCATAACATTATAGGTCACTGGAAAGGTTTTCTTTTTCTGAAAAAGAAAAGTTTTGGCACATTGTCTCCGTTAACTAGAACAGGAGATATAAATTACTCAAATGTAGCCGATTTTCAAGGCTTAACTCAAAACGCAAAACTGAAACACTAGGGCCATTTTCCAGACAAACTGCACTTTCGTCCCTGAAGTTACATAGTGGTTTAAATTTGCGTATTAAGTTAAGCCTTGAAAATTGACTAAATTTGAGTAATTAATATCTCCTATTATTTAACTTAATTTTTTTTTATTTATTTGGAGACTTAATTTAAACTTTAACATTACTTTTTGTGGAATTTAAAAGGTCGTGGCGCATATTTGAATTAAAGAATATAATAATTTTTCTTAAGGAGGGTTGGAGTGAATTAAAATTTATTCAGTTGACTTCCTGTATTACGCTTATTGCACGGGCATCACCGTGCGGGTACTGCTACTCATAAGATATTTAAAAGTTTTGGAAGGGAAATTTTTCTTCTCAGCTCAAAATAAAAATCGTACAGCGAAAAGTAATTAGCGAATAGGAACAGCGTTATACACTGGTTAAAGAGATCTCATTCTGCACGTATACTAACTGTTTTTTATCAATAACTTCAAGACACACACACTAACTCCAGAGTCCTCCGTACCTACCACTAAACGTGGTTTATCCTGTTGAATGGAAGCCTGAAGAGTGCCGTGTTTGTTTTTATCCAAAACAGGAATCGAGTAATCCCCTGGTCCAGCATCCCCAGAGGCATTGATCTGGAATGAGAACTTGGAGGACTTTGGGACCACGAACATATTTAACTTGCCCCAGTCACCATTAGTGAACAGGGTGGTTCTTCGAACGGCTGGCATAGAACCCGGGACCCTTCGGTTACAAGTCCGACACCTAAACCGATCAGGCTACCTCGGCCTCTATTCTTTTAAAACATACAAAGTGTGCAACGTCTATTCTACGTGCCAGTACTCTCCCAGATTTACCCTTCTAGAAATTACTACTTAAAAAACACATGGCGCTATATTTCAATTTTAAATTAGAAATTATTTTCCTGATATCTTTGGTAAAAATTTCAACCATTCAGCTCATGTTTGAATAAAATTTTTGTCAGTTCAATACAAAACATTGATGCAAAAATCCTTAAACGAATTAAAATGAGAAAAATGTTGAATAAAATTCCTGGAATGAAGTTTAATTTCGCTTTCGTGAAAGAAATAGAACAATATACATCATTTTTTAAAATCAAGAAACAATTTCCCGGAAATAATTTCAAAATATCTTGTTTCAGTTTTCCGAAATTCACTGTCATAATAACAGAAATTCTTTTCGATTTCTGAGATGAAAAATATTCCGAATTTCTATTAAAATGTTTTACTTAATGAAAATATATACTTTCCCTTTCGAAAAGGAATTTTTAGTGACATTGTTCGAAATCTTTAAAAGCTTTGATTTCGTTGAATTTAAATTAATATTCACGCATATTTTCGTTTGAAAAAAAATATATCATAAAAATTTGGCGAAAATGAAAACATATATCAGCAATTCACAATAACGCGTGGATTTGTACCATTGAAAAATGTCGCTAAAGAATTTTAATCTTAGAATTCTCAGACTTGTTATTGCTTTCCCTATTCCTGGATCATTTTTACGAAGGAAAAAGCTATTCTTTTTAAGAATGTATTTTCTCGCCTTTGTTTAAAAGTTCTTTTAATTTGTGATACAAAGCCCAGAGAATGAAATTGAAGCAGGGTATCTGCTGACACTGAAAATACTTAAAATATTGGAGTAATGCTGAGAGGTTTATTGAAATACTGGGAAAATGTAAATGTTTGTTTAGAATATGTAGGGTATACCGACCAGTGAATGAACACTTAAACGAAAGTTCGTTTTCAAAAATTAATAGCACCGTTAAAAATTGTAGCATTTGTTACATGACAGTAAAAACACTTTAGATGATATCGCTCCCTTGCTACAAAAGTGGCACAACTCAAAAATTGTAATTTTTGAGTTATGACCGTCATTAGACGTAGTTTACGCGTCTCTACCAATCTTCAAAATAGCCAGAAGTCGCATTGAAAAATCAGCCGCCAGAGAGCAGTTATGGCGTTTTGTTGTTATCAAGATGCATAGGACAACTGAAATGCCACATCTGCTTGCGTTGTCGTCCAGCCGTTCGTTGAGTAACGTGCATAACTAACGATCATAGTTTGAGATGTATCGGTCTTCATATTGACAAATTCAAAAATACTAAAATGTGCCTAGGCAGCCCGGGAACAGTTTTTTGCAATTCCTGGAAAACGTAGTTTTTTTAGTTGTGGCACTTTTGTAGAAAGGGTGCGATATATGTAATTATTTTTTTTAATATTGCGCTAATTTTCATGGTTCTGGATCAGGTTTTTTTTTGGTGGGGGGGGAGGGTGTTGAAAGGAGAAAAAGTATCTTGACCCAATGAATGAACACACCAAACAAAACACAAACACAGCATTTTCTAGCCATTTTCTTTTTAGAAATGTGTAGAATGACGTGCCTACTGCGGATTCATCTACGAAAAATGGTTTAAAAACTTATTTTTTAAAGAAAATTACGAAGTGTTCATTCAATGAAAGTGTTAATTCACTAGTCTGTCTACCCTACCATTGATAAGAACCGAGGGGTAAAATATACTTTTGTGAATAATAAACCAGACTGTGGGATGGAAGGGCTTTTAAGCTTCATACTAAGTATGATAATCTAGTTTAAAATTTTTAAATTTCGTATTAACCGAGTTCAACTGAACTGCTATGAAAAATATTTTAAACAACGTAATGGTACTCCGCAATTATCATAAACGACGTCATCCAACACTACGAAACGCTGAAAATTACTCTCAATTCCCCCCGAGTTACTCCCAAGACGTTTTGCCTAATTTTTCCCAGAACATTAGAACTCCCCGTTTTCCGGGAACCTGTCGCTATACATTACCTCCTTAATACTCCGTAGATTAATTTACCTTTCTTTAAATATTTTTCAACCCGACATAAAGCTCGGTAAAACTACTAAGTTTTGTGAATAATTTTGTTTTAACACAACTCGCACACAACTGATGGATCAAACGTTTTGAATCGGCATGGTAAAACGATGAGCATGTTGCTCTGTTTTTGTAAATTTCTACTTAATTTTTAAGAAGCGTTCTCATTTTAGTAACTGATTTCAACAAAGGAGGATGTTATACAATTTGTCCGAGATTTTTTTTTTAATGTATGCTCACCGATTGCTCGAAGACATCTGGGCCGATTTCAAACATTAATTTTTTTGTTTGAAAGGTTCCTTGCAGTTGGTCCCATAAGTCGGGGCAAAAATTGTAAGTAAAATGTTGTTTAACCATATTTTGCCATTTTTCAGAGAAACCATTGAAAATTAAGAACAGAATATTTGTACCATTACATAAATATGTGGTTGTCAATGTATGTGAATGCGATTAAAGAACATGGTTTCACTAAAATTTATGTTTATAATTGAATTGTTATGTTTAAAAGTAGTGTCGATGGTGTTCAAAGAATAAAAATATTTTTTTTTTACTTTTTAGAACAATTGCCGATTGAAGTTCTAAAGCCGGCTCTTTTTTTTTTCCTTTTTATTTTTTTTTTCAAAAATATTTTTAGCATTTTATGATATTGTAACGAGTCCGTAGCACCTTCAACTTTCTTAAATGAGCATTCCAATCTTGAGGAAGTAACTATAAATTTATTTACAAGTATGTACACTTATTTACAAAAGGAGCAGGAAACAATTGCTAAACATCCAGCAATTAGGTAGCAAACAGTACACTGTACTCTCAACAGTAACTCAGCACCACGTATCTAACGTGAACAGTAATTAAGAAATTACAAAAGCAAAACAAACATTCGCCCAAGCGAATAGCGAATAAAACGAGTCACCAGAAATCAAATCTGAAAACAACTAACTGACTGCGTTCGAGGCAGTCGGACAGCTATTTATACTCTGAACGAAATTTCGACAACATTCTAGCAAAATCCGGAGTATTCTGTTCATTCATAACTTCCATAATCCATTCAAGAAAGTTCTAGCCATAAAAAGAAAAAAAAAACACACTCAGCGCGAAAATGTCTTCGTGCTTATCAAATGTAGGGCAAGTGTAAAAACTACAAAGTGTTACAAGGTCGGTATACAAGTGATAAAGGTGATATCTTCAGATATTTTTGCAACATGACGCCAGATAAAACCAAAACTGATGAAAATGATGCAAGGCAGGAAAAACAACCACTATTTACAAGATTTGTAACAATATATAGTTGCGTAAAATGAAGGGCCGAAATTGAAAAAATAACTTTGTAAGTATTGGTAGATTATCTCGCCAGGAAACAAAGTATTGGCAGTACACATTTTAACTTCAATTACAGCAGAAGCTGGCTAACCCAAATTAATAGGAAATCTTGGCCGTCTGAAAGCACGGACTAAACAAAATAACAAAACAACATATAAGCTGAGCCTGGGTACATAAACTACTTTACACAGTAAAAATTGTATATTGAATTCAAGAGAAGGAAATACAAAACTGTACAAAAGGAAAGTTCAAAAATGCAAAATACAGCCTACGAAAATGCATTACTGCGCTAACTTGTCTTGTATTTATACAGTACTAGCTGTACCCGCACGGCTGTGCTCGTGCATAAAAAGAGGGGGGGGGGAGTCTGCGCATGGATTTGCCATTTTCGATTTATTAATCAAAGGAACACAGTTCAAAAAGAAAGAAATATTGAGAAGAAAACTAACAATTTTAATTTGAATTTAGTGTAAGAGATCGAATGATGCAACTTACAAAAATAGTACAAATAAAAAACTAAGACAAAGAAAATTAATCAGTATGACTTCCAATCAATCCCGATCTTGACTGGGAAACCAAGGCATACAATTTTTTTATACCACATATCCCAATTGGGGTGCCAGTTGGTGCTATATAAGTAGTTACTGCAGTATACTCCTATAAACTATGTTAACCGATTTTTTTTGTTCAGCATAAATATGTAGATTTTGCGATTTCGAAACGCGTGAGCAAGCCACGTATAGCTGGCCGTGGGAAAAACATGGCGTGCCCAAATGTAAACCGGCTACTTTTAAGGTTTGTCCCTGTGATTTATTGATTGTCATTGAAAATGCAACTTTTAATGGGAACTGCAAACGTTTAAAATTAAATGGTAAGTTATTAGGTATGATTGGGATACGTGGTATAAGAACATTGTCTCCTTTGGATTCTCCAGTTAAGATTTTGGCCTTCACAATATGCCTTCCTAGTTCTGTGACTCGCAACCTTGTACCGTTGCATAATCTTGGTGCGTCTAAATTACGCATCAACAAAACGGGTACACCGACTTTTAATTCCAATTTATGTGATGGCACCCCTGATAACTCCAAAGAGTTTAGGAACTCCACAGGATAGCTGGTTGTGTCATCGGATGACATGACTGTGTCGATGGAGCTATACGTTAATGTTTCGCTTTTTATTTTGTCCAAGATTTTTTTATTAATTTTCGCAACAGTCTCATTTTTTGGTGCCAGTATAGTTCTTTCACACAACCAATTTTCGTCGAGAATGTGTTGTTGCAGATTTGTAAAAACTTGATGAATGAGCTCGTCTTCCGACTCCACAACATGGCAAAATTGGTGTGTGAAAAGAATCATACCTTCTTGATCGGTGTCTAGGTTGCCTTCACCAATTTCTAGGAGTTTTTGAGCATATTCTCCTGATTCGACATCGCTGAATAAGTGAACTCGCATGTTTCTAGTAAGATAAAGCTTTTCAACTTTAGTCCACAGATACGATGCTTTCAGGCATGCGTTAATTTCGTCTGCTGCAGTGCCTCTCTTGATAACAGGTAAAGTCTGTCTAAAATCCCCTACCAATAACACTACCACACCACCCATCAACTTTTGATTGCTTTGAATGTCTTGTAGACAGCGATCAAGCGCTTCGATGGCTCGTTTGTGTGACATAGTGCACTCGTCCCACACGATCAGCTTACATTGTTGCAACAGGGCGCCGCGGGCGCTGTTCTTGCTGATGTTGCACGTTGGGGTTTCTTCGCTTGTCAGATTGAGAGGTAATTTAAAAACTGAATGTGCCGTCCGTCCACCGCTCAGTAATGTTGCAGCGATTCCAGAGGAAGCCACAGCTAATGCAACATTACGGTCTTTACGAATTTTTGCTAGAAGCAAATTAAGCAGAAAAGTTTTGCCTGTACCGCCCGGGGCATCAAGGAAAAAAAGGCCACCTGCACCAAGCTCAATTCGTTGAATTATTTTGTCATAAATTTCTCTTTGCTCGGGGAGCAAGCGTGGCTCAGTTTCGCTGACGTGGGCATCTAACAAAGCAGTATCGTAGTTTAGTTCTTTAATCAAATCTGTCGACAGCTCTCCTCGACGCTCTGGAGTGGGCATACCGAAGTCGGACAATTTCTTTCCGGAAATCCTTATCATTTTGTCCTCTATAAGACTCAATGCTTCATTCAAACAGAGATCGTTGTTGATTTGATCCATCCTTTCAAATCTGTGCGAGATATCCTCTGATAACGCAGTTTTATACTTATCCCATAGTTGGAGAGGATTGGATAAACCGCAAGCGCATATCAATATTGCAAATAGCTCTCTTATTTGTGAAGGAGAGCGACACAGCACGGCCTCTTTCATTGTGGCATCCCAGTGGTTGTCATCTTCCAACAACCCCAACTTCGCACACGCTTGTTGAAAAGTTTCAAGTTCTTGGCCGTCAACTGTTTTTAGATCCAAAAAGTTAGTGGGGCCCTGTATTACATTCAGTAGCATTCGCAAGCAGTAACATTCAAAGTTGCTAACGTGCACTGTGTAAATGCGCCCGAGAGCATCTCCCACCTTCACACCTGGCCAGCCGTCGACAGGTGTTCCTTGCAAACGACGTTTCCATGTTTTCAAGGACACGTCCCATCTATAGAAGCGGGGCACATCAACATAAAGTAGTGTTTTGGCAAATGCATCATTTTGGCAAAGTAAGAAGAATGCAGTTAGTGTCGTCTTAGGTGGTGCAGCCATTCTCTCTCTAAAATTATTTTCATTGAAGTAAATTCGTTCACCGTTGGGCAGGTGTACCGCAAGATGAGTGACAGTTGGGTGTCTCTCATGCAGAGGCAGACCCAAGATCCGCCAAGCTGCTTCGTAACTACTAACATATCGGCCGGCTCGACATGTTTGCACCTCATCTCTCGGGTCAATATTACTATTTCCTTGCTGCCGGATGTTAAAAATAGCCTGATCGCTACCTTTGTTAATATATTTACAAATATATTTTATCGCCTGTACCGTATTGCAGAACTCTACATTTATGTGGCAATTAAAAATTTTAGAGAGAAGAGGAGAATATGGGACAATCCAGCTATTGTCAACTATTATTTCCTGTATTCCACCTCGGATTTTTTGAGTTATCGTTCGGCCACCATCTTCTGGTGCTCTACGTCTGTACAGAGGATAGCCTTTATCGTTGGTTTGAGTATCTTTTAGAAGTGCCCTTGGATACTTTTTGGTACATTTTCTTTCCTTCATACATGGTGACGACGGATTTAGTGCACCACAGGGACCGTGAATCATACTTTTGGTTACAGTATCATAGAGTTTTTGATCAGTTTCTGGATTTGGTATCTCCGCACTTATGAGTTCGTCAATTTGGTTAGGGCGCAATTTTTCCATCAACCACAGCAGTAAGTGCACGTGAGGCAAACCTCTTTTTTGCCACTCGATAGAGTACATGAAACACTTCATATCGCCAAATATTTTACCTTTTGTAAGCAGAGCAACTAATTTTTGAACTTTTATTTTAAATACTCTGGCTGTTAAGTCATGTCTGTCCGTTGGATTTTGACCTGAAAAGAGCTCTCTATTGATTTCTGGCCAGGCGGGGTTACATGTCATTGTAATAAATAGATCAGGCCTCCCGTAGTTACGCACGTATGTGAACGCGTCCTGCGTGTATTCATGAAGATATCTCGGGCTATTTACAAATGATGACGGGAGAATTACCATTTGACCCAAGTTATTTGGATCTAAATCCGCATCATTTCTTATTGCGTCTTGTAAATGTATATAATGTTCTGCTCGCAGTTTCGTTTGGTTCAATGCAATAAACCTTAAACGTTCACTCTCCACTTTGACGAACATGTCCACCAAAAACTGAAGAAGGAGGAGTCTACAACGAAGCAATAAATTGAAATTGTTACGTCGTACCATCATATGATAGGCATAAAAGTCTTTGCAGGATACTTTTTTGTTTGGTAAGGGTTGTTTTGTAACTGGATTAGTCTGAGGAATATCAAAACTGTACCCCTCTTGTCCTTTCCAAAAAATGATCGGGTACTCGAGAGCATCATAAAACCTATGAGTGTCCGTAACTCTAGTGAGTCGACCATCGTGCGCCTGAATAACGATGTCCCGAGACGCAGTTTGTTCATTATTTACTACGACGGCAGCTATTTCATTTGTGGTCGGGGCATTGAATCGTCTTTCGTGTTCACCACATGGTACACGATCTGGGTGTATCACGATCTTGTAATTGTCGCTAGTTACTTTATCTTTAGCCATTTTAAATTCATGAACTAAAATATTGTGATCGTGCAGAACTTGTTGTATTTTTCTGACCGTGTTTCTTTCCACACCTTGTACGTACTCAGAACGCCTATTCACTTGTGCTTCCTCATCGCCCATAAAATAAACTTGCAAAAATTTTGGTTGCGTATTGGTAGCAGGAAGCAAACAGCCAATTGTGTGGTATATTTGCCCTTGTATTGTAAAAGTCGGGAAAAATCCAGGCATCGAAACAATGTTATCCGCCCCAAAAGATGTCATATGAAAGCATGTATTGTATTTTCTTATGTTTTTTAGAAAACGGCGAGACTCATCCGTTTCATAAGAGAAAAGTTCTTTAAGAGGTTCAACTGGCTCTTCTATTGAAGGAATGGCTACTTTTCCACCCGAGCAACACATGCCTGCAGCTTCCTCTTTCCACTTAAGAGCACTGCAAAATATGCATTCTTTATTCATCATTTCTACTTTTATAAGCTTGTGGCTTTCGTAATCAAGAGTCTCGTCGTACTCAAATGCAGCTTTATCGAACACCCCCCACGTGTTTCTTGTGAATATTAGACGTCGCTGGTGTGCCCTTTCAGCAACAGCGCGTCTGCGTGACTCAGCTGCTGCAACGGTTTCTGTAGCTCTTTGAGATGCTAGATAATCAGCATTCTGTCGACGCCGAGCTAGGGACTGTTCAGGTGTCTCAGCAGCCCTTTGAGTTGCTAGATACTCAGCATGCTGTCGACGTCGAGCTTGGGACTGTTCAGGTGTCTCAGCAGCCCTTTGAGATTCTAGATACTCAGCATGCTGTCGACGCCGAGCTTGGGACTGTTCAGGTGTCTCAGCAGCCCTTTGAGATTCTAGATACTCAGCATGCTGTCGACGCCGAGCTTGGGACTGTTCAGGTGTCTCAACAGCTCTTTGAGATTCTAGATACTCAGCATGCTGTCGACGCCGAGCTTGGGACTGTTCAGGTGTCTCAGCAGCCCGTTGAGATGAAAGATATTCAGCATACTGACGACGCCGATCTTGGGACTGTTCAGGTGTCTCAGCAGCCCTTTGAGATTCTAGATACTCAGCATGCTGTCGACGCCGAGCTTGGGTCTGTTCAGGTGTCTCAGCAGCCCTTTGAGATTCTAGATACTCAGCATGCTGTCGACGCCGAGCTTGGGACTGTTCAGGTGTCTCAGCAGCCCTTTGAGATTCTAGATACGCAGCATGTTGTCGACGCCGAGCTTGGGTCTGTTCGGGTGTCTCAGCAGCCCTTTGAGATTCTAAATACTCAGCATGCTGTCGACGCCGAGCTTGGTACTGTTCAGGTGTCTCAGCAGCCCGCTGAGATGCCAGATATTCAGCATACTGACGACGCCGAGCTTGGGACTGTTCTGGTGTCTCATCCGCTCTGTGAGCTGCCTCACGCTCCGCCTGTTTAAACCTTCGTAGTTCGGCTTGTAGAAACGTTTCGTTAAGTCTAGCTGCTTTCGTAGTTCGAGCTTTATTAGAGCTTTGGGAAAGATTGGACTTACGCTTTCGTGGCATAACTCTTAGAAGGTACTTTTGCTACATTTCCTCAAAATACAGTAAGGTAACTATTATTATTTTTATACTTAAGAAATGCAATACCCGCTGACATGGCTGACAAAACGTCGATTGTTTTGATTCTTACGAAAGATGTATCCAAATTTTAAATTTTGAGTTAACTTATTGAGATGCAGTAGATTGGCTTGAGTATTATCAAGGCTTCACTAGATAGCGTTTTATACAGGCTGCTTCATTACTCAAAACATCAATGGTAAAGATTTGCCCGCTAGAGAGCGCTGAATGATGTGTTTGTTTACATTTATTAGCACGTTGTTTCTGCTGTAAAAAGTGATGTTCATCCTATCTTTAAGGGTTAAAAAATATTGATATAGTTTACTGAAGTGGAGTACAGAGTGAATTGATGCCGAAGGCCTTATTAGTACTACTTTTTAGGGGAAATAAATTCCCTTTTCAGGTAAAGTTGGTCGCAACTCATGATTCAGTCATACGACATTCATTCATTGTTTACTTTCTTTGAATTAGCAACATATAGCAATGGCGTTCAATTTTGACATCTCTGCATTAATAAAATATACGCTTTTCTTCGCAGCCGATAAATAAAAATGTAGCAATGAAATAATATTGTTCTATTTACTATTTTGTTTCATTATTGTTGCTCACACGATCTTAATTGCTACGCAAAAGCTCAGATGTTCATTTTGATAGCGTTGACCCATCAGAGCGATAAATGGCAATCATTCGGAACTATAAATATAAATTTAAATGAATCCAGGTTCTTTATTCGCATTCGCATTCATTGAAAAATACATATTTATGTAATGGTACAAATATTCAGCTCTCAATTTTCAATGATTTCTCTGAAAATGTTGGCAAAATATAGTAAACATCATTTTACCTATAGTTTTTGCGCCGACTTCAAAACTTATGTTTAAATGTAGTATCGATGGTGTTCAAAGAATAAAATTATTTTTTACTTTTTAGAGCATTTGCTGAGTGAAGTTCCGAAGTCGGTTCAATTTTTTTTTTCAAAAATATTTTATTTTATTCTTTTTAGTGTAAATGTACATATGAAATAAGGTAATGTTTCCATTACAAAACTTCACCTAATTTGCTTAAGCAAATGCTTCATAAAATAAACTATGTAAGGAAAAAAAAGAAAGAAAGTATCAACCCGTCTAAAATTTTAAACGATTGACACTAAAAAATAATCCTTGTTATTCTCTGGTATTTATTTGTGTACTAGTTTAATCAAAGGCTAAATATTAACGGCTTTTCAACTAATTTATATTTCAAAACAACACTAGATGCTGGCGGTTCATAAAATTTTACGACGTATTACGTACGTGGCACGCTAATGAGTTTCATGTTTGCTTCAGTTAAGCCTTCATTCAAAATTTTCATTATCATTATAATTACTGTTTCATATCAATCACGTTTTGTAACAATGTATTTCATATTTAATCATTTAGGACAAATCGCTTTAAATTTGAGCAAAAATTTGGAGATTTTCCTCACTTTCTTCAGAATTCCTTTATCAAAACTTATGTAAATTAAGACTAATAAAACCTGAAATATTACGAATCAATTAGTACCTGGTACGACTTTAAGTTCGTTGGAGTTAAGGAGAAAAAAGCAGGACATAGAAAGATACTCGGTTTAAAATTTTCAAAAAGACCATAGAAATGAATTTCATTATGCAATCCAGAGAAGCCTGGCGTACAAAATGGTCATTATTACGATTACTGTGATCCCAATTTCTTTTTCGAAAGATTTCTGCAGGTTCCCGTTATCGAACCCGGACCACGAGAGGATGGGACCAATCGGAAAGAAAGACCTTTCTAACAAAAAAAGAATTTTTGAAATCGGTCCAGGCGTCTTCGAGTAATCTTGGAACATACCGAAAAAAAAAATTTCTCCGACGAATTGTATAACCTCCTCCTTTGTTGAAGTCGGTTAAAAAATGGGCTAAAACTGGAATTAAAAAAAGGAACTACAAATCAATTTTTGGATGAATCCTAGTTTAAGGTCCGGCGATAAATTATTAAATCTGGAAACCACAGAATTATCATTGGATGATTGGATTGTTTGGCGATTTTAAGCTAAATGATAGCAACCTTAAGCTACAGTCTGAAAAAAATCGCCAAACCCGGACCCTAAAGTAGGATTTTACCCATTTTTTTCTTGAACATCTTCATACATTATAGCCTCTATGCTATCCGGATGTATAATCTATTTTTCTCTGTGCATTTTAATTAAAATTCCTTCAAAAGTTTTTACGTGAAAGAGTCACAAACATTCATCCAAACATCTCTACAAACTTTCGCGTATATGATGGTAGTAATATTTCGCAGTTTTTGGCTCCAAAAACGCGTTAGTAAAAAAATCTTCGAGAAAATCATTAAAAGCTTAGCAAGATTCATATTCGATTGGATAATAAGTAACAGCACCAACGTAAGTACCCCCCAGAAAGAGCTTGATAATAAGTAAGTGACCAATTAGAGTAAAAAAACAATAAATAAATAAAAATAAAATAAAATGCCGTTAAGTTGTATTTAAAGTTCTACCAAAGTGGAAAATAAACAGCCAAATCCATTTTATTGGTTGCCAAACTCTCTCCAAGTTATCACGTTACCGTTACTCTGAGACATATTTACATAACTTGCGAAAATAATTGATGCCGTAAACAGTCCACTAATCAAAAAATTCAATTAATTCTAAAAATATATTTGTTCCTTGCAATGCACAATAAAAAACATTTTGCTTGGGGATAAATATTCTGTTTATAAATAAGACTAAGCTACAACACGTTTTAAATACAAAGCATTTTACTTTGTGATTTGACTTGAGAAAAGCCTTGAATATTCAATACGAATATCAAAAATCATACACGCAATTCTAGCTATCGACTGGGAGTTGAGATGATGCACTAAATATTGAATTAGTTTGTTGGAAGCCTTCGCAGATTAATGCGAAAATTGTACCTAAAATTGGAATGAAAAAAGCGCTACCAATCGAACTTTCTCGAATGTCGTTATAAATTATAGCCTATGTGTTATTCTGATGTATAAGCTACATTATGGTAAAAGTTTCATTGAAATCCATTCAGTAGTTTTTGCGTGAAAGAGGAACAAACATACATCCATCCATACATCCATCCATACAAACTTTCGCATATATAATAGTAGTAAGATTACATGGTTGTCCGTATTAGCCGAAGTCCGGTTTAGGGTTCGGATTAATAAGGATATACTATACAATCAGCCAAACATCTTTAAATGGGTAATGGACAGAATGTTCCACCAGCATAAAGGCCCAAATCTAAATTCGAACATTTAAAACTTTGAAATTAGCAAAGTAATGATAATAATAATGAAAAGAAGAACAAGAATAAGAAGAGTAAGAAAAATAATTTTAGCAAAAGCGAGAAACATTCAGGATTTATTTTCATCAAATTATTACTTACTTGAAATATTCATGGCTACGATTTGATTACTGAATACACGCTTCGTTAAAAATGCAAAGCTAAAAGTGTTTCTTAAAGTTATTTCACATGATAATTTTCCTCTTGCTGCACATGTACTTTAAAATATCAACACACATTTTAACTATAAGTTTTACCTAACGTATGACGTATTTTCCCCAAATAGTGAAAAAAATGTAAATTGGAAAAGGTATATTGATTAACCTTTCAAGATTAATCCCAAAATTGTGCCTTTCTTGAATCTATATTTCGAAAAATATCCAGAGAGAGCAGTCAAACTCCTTCGTGTGTCATCAACAATCGTCTAAAACTGAGTTTTTGTAACTTCAATTTCGAAAAATATCCTATGGAAACTTTCTATCCCTATTCCTAGAGTAACCGGAGATAGGTTACGATTGCGTTTTCAACACTTCAGTTACGAAAGAATTCCGAGAAGTTTTACTTAATACAGTTGACGCTCGATATAACGACCGTCTCCGTCCTACAGAAAACGGTCTTTATAACGAGTGGTCGCTATAAGAGGTAGAACACAGGGAGAATTGGGATACACAGTTGGGGGTTTTCTCACCGGTCGTTATATTAGGATGGTCTTTATAACGTGTAGTCGTTATAACGAGCGTCGACTGTATCATTAAGTCGACTGTATCATTTAATTTAAAATTGCGTTTTGGAGCTTAAATGTCAAAAATATAGCTAAAGAAAGTTCCCGTATCTTGGCTGGGGCGATCGCTCCCATCACCTCTCCCTAAACATTTTGGCCAAATGAGATTAAGGGCCCTGCTCCACATCAGCGTAAAACGCGACCGAAACTGAAGGCAGAAACCGAAAATCCGGGTACTTTCCATAGGAACACCATTGAATCCATTTTACGCTTCTGCCTATTTTTTCTGCTTTACGTCGATGTGGAGCATGGCCCTAAGAGTTCCATCCGAGTTTTTAACGATCAATAAATATGTCCACACTTTGTGCTCTGTAAAAAATGCGTGGTGTTTTTACAGTATAATACAGCTAATTTTATGGTAATAAATTTTAAAAAAATGTCATTTTACAGTAATAAACTGTAAAATTTCTGCTTTTACAGTACTAAACTATAAAATTGCTAATTTACAGTACAAAACTGCAGAATTGCTAATTTTACGGTGTCTTACAGCATTTTACAGTTTTAAACTGGATATCTGCTGCTAGTACTACACGGTTGTTTTTACAGTATAATACAACTGAATTTTACGGCAATAAATTATAAAAATTCTCACTTTACAGTAAGAAGCAGTAAAATTGCTAGTTTTACAGTTTATTACTGTGCATTTCAGTTTTAAATTGGAACCTCGGCTGCCAGCCTTATACTGTAAAAACGACAGTTCAGTTTTTGCAGTGTGGCATTCAAAGTTAAAAAACAAACTTTTCCGATAAAACTTTATTCATTTATTTATTTTGAATGGAGTTAGCCGCTTAGTCGTCGTGCCCGTTCCTCATACGGGCAAAATATTCGGGCAAATTTTGTCGTGCCCGTGTCTCATACCGGCTGCTTATAAAAAAATATTCTTTCACCTGTTAGACCAAGCGATTCTCAATTCGCTTCAAATTTATAAAAAGAAGGTGGAAGAAAAACAAATTTGGAGTTTCGAAAGGATTTGGTCGATGAAATATTGGAGAAATATCAAGCTTCCGTTCCTGTTTCAAGAGGAGGTCGTCCATCGAATGAAGCGTCACTAAGTCGATTGATTGAACGCCATTTTCTAGAAATAATACCCCCTACAGACAAGAAAGCAAATCCTGCGAGGGAATGTAAAGTGTGTTGCAGTGAGACGAATGCAAATGGGAAAAGATTGTGAAAGAAGACGAGATACTACTGCAAAGACTTCAATGTAGGACCATACATACCATGCTTCAAAATTTACCACAAGCAGAAATATTATTAACATTTCAACTAATATACCCCTATTATAGATCCCCAGTTTTGAAATATTGTTTGTCATCAACGATGCGCATTACTTGAAGAAAATAAAAATTTTCTCCGCTCGAAATTTACTTTTTCTTTCTCAATGACTGCATGGAAGCTTTTCAGCTTGTCTTGTATGCGCGAGGAAAGCAAACTTTAAGGTAAAATTGGGTAAGTTGATAAAAATTTTCCTACCTTTAGAAAACCACTAAATTCGAAGGAAAAAGCAGTGTTTTTTATTTTAATATGTTTAAAACATTATGAACATAAAAAAACAAAAATAAAAAAACCTGATGAATTTTTATCAGTTTTTGGAAAAAAAGTGCGACGAGTAAGCGGTTAAAATAAGAGAAGAACTGGCATTATTCAATCTGAAGATAAAACACACAGACCCTAATAAAATGCCCCCCCCCCCCACTCAGATACAATGAAAGAAAAAGAGAAAGGAATGTGACATTTGCTACAAGTGTCCTCAGTCAAAAAACGTCCTAGAAATGTAACTGCTAATGCATTCGCAGATAATGTCGCTTTCAGTTGGTTATTCAGAAATTTATAGCATGTAAAAACAAGAATATTAAACCATTTTATCGTATATCAAAAGAAACGTTTTCCTCTGTAACGTTTGAAGTGGCTTCATGCCATAAGAAAGGGAATGCAGAAAAAAGTTCAGTTTATGTAATTTCAACCTTCTGGAATCCACTTCCAAGCGATGACACATTTCCTCAGTGGGTATGTGGGAAATACTGAGGCCGCTATATCGGGGTAGCTTGCCAGTCCGACATTTTGGTTCAAAAAGAGAACACTTGTCACCAATACACTGCAAGAAATAAATGTTGCTTTTGCAGAAAAATACAGCTAATTTTATAGTAATTTTACAGGAATAAAGTGTAAAATTGGTAATTTTACATTAAAAAATTGTAAAATTTCTAGTATTACAGTAATAAACTGTAAAATTGTTAGTTTTATAGTTTATTACTGTGCGCTTGTTAGTTACTGCATACAAAAACCTGGAAGAGGTACGTATATCATTTTACTCTAAAGCTGTTTTTCACAAGTTAAATAGTCCTTCTTCTTGAGAAAACCAGATAGAACCAAGCAACGATCCAGCATGGTTAGCCACAGAAAGGAAGTTTTTTGCGAACTCATTTTTCATAAAAATAAACTATTTTAACATGATTCGATTAAAATTGATTACAGATGCCTTCTGTAATGTTACTTTGCAAAAGTAAAGTCAACTAAGGTCGTATTTTGCTCACATATCTGCAAAATATCCCATAATCAGGACGTTAAATAACTTAATAAATATGGCAACGGCGATCTATTTTACGCCTAAAATGTATGTAAACCATTCCGAGTAAGAGTTTTAAGCAGATAAAAATTGAAAAAAATTGTTAAAAAAAATTTGGGCATAAATGGGTTAAATTGGAACCTTTGCTGCTAGTATTACACTATTGTTTTTACAGTAATAAACTGTAAAGTTGCTAATTTTATATGTACTAAAATTGCTAGTTTACCGGGAAGAGATATAAAAAACCCAGTGTTTGAGCCACAGGAATAAATCCGGGAGTTTTGCGGGTTAAAACTAGGAGCTTTGGGGAATTTTGGGGGAAAACTACACGCTTTCCCACATCATTTCTAGGCTCAAAAGATCTTACATTTTATGACTTTACTTACTCTCTAACTTTGAAATACATTTACAATACTAATATTTATTTCAAAGTATTGTTATACATTTCCTTCAGAATCTGAACCTGAGTTTAAATTAAAAATAAATTTTTATTTGTGTATCTTTTGAAACTGTTACAATAAGAATTAAAATGTACCAAAATTTTGAGAGAAAATACATTCTTTGAAAAATGCAGTTTAATTTTTAAGTAAAATTTAGGTTTAGGTCATAAAAATAAGTTAAACAAATATGCATGAAAAGTTTTATGAAAATACATTTTTAAAAATGTTTGAAATATTATGCATGTAAAACGAAAAATAGGTTTATGAGAAAAAGAGGTTCAAACAGCTCTTGTTGACAGCAATTTTAGAGATAGTTTACGTTAGCTGTTGTTGACAGCAATTTTAGAGATAGTTTACGTTAGTTGTTGACAGCAATTTTAGAGATAGTTTACGTTTATTTGCGATAGCTCGAAAAAATTTTTGCGTATGGTAATAAATAAGGTACGAAACTGTTCTGAATTAAATTGTACATTACATTTATATTTTTGTAAATATCAAAAATTTTGAAGTTAAGTTTCTTTAGGCCTACTAACATTTTGAAAAGCTGTGGTCGCCCCGAAGAACCACCAATTTTTTTTTTTTCAATAATTCCTTTTTTTCGAATGTTTTGAATTAAAATCACTTGAGTTTAAGTTTAATGAACACTAATGCGTGGCAGAAAAACAAATTATACTTATGTTGCCTGAATTTATTGTCCAAGTCATACTACATTTTAAAATCAAAAATGACAATTTTTTGAAAATATTTAAATTTTTATTAGAGCTAAAAAAGTCAACCAATTTTCTTTATTTTGCCTGAGGTATCAATCATGTTTTTTGTAAATAATATAAACTAATTTTTGCATGCAGAAAACCGTTTTTTTTTTCCGCCATAGGGGGGGAGGGGACAAATGGGGACACCACTCTCCTGTGAAAGAAATTAATGAAAAAAAATTTTTTTGACTGTCAAATTTATGTCTGGATGACCAATTAACCCGCTCACAGTGTTTTTAAATTATATTTCAATAATTTTGAGGGCTTGCTCCTCAAAGAGAGTTTAACTATGTTTTTTCCTACTAAATACTTTTTTTTTCTAAATACGCCATCCCTTTGCACATATTCAACAATGTTAAATTTAACAAATTATGGGATGACGTATGTGAAAATTTACAAACAACCCACATGCGCAAACATTCAATTTTGATTGTACACAGAAAAAAAAATTTTATTTTTTGATAAGAAATAAAAATATTTTTTAGTAAAAATACTTACATGAAGGTAATAAATAATAAATAAATAAATAGATATTAAAAATATAAATATATAAGGAAAAAATGAATAAATTAATAAATAAAAAATATATCTAAAAATATAAATAAAAAAATAATTAATTAATTAATTAAATAATAATATTTTTAAAAAACTTTAAAAAAATTAAAATTGAAAAAAAAATGTACCATACAATAAATGAATAAATAAATAAGAAAACAAAAAGTGCAGTTAATAGTATTGAAATTAACAGAAAAAATATTACATATACATATTCAACTAAGTACTACTTGGAACCAAAATGTCCGACAAGCCTGCCTGCCCTCAAAAGTGGAAAAACCAATGCATCCCATCCCGATCATAAATACATCGCCGCTATCTCTGCATAAAACGAACGCTCTCTGCTTCTCAGCCCCCGACTCGGGATGTTAAGCATCGGAGTCCCAATCCTCGAGTTTACAGTTGATAAATAACAATAATGGAGTGGAACGAGAGGGTCATTTCCAGATTAGAGTGTCGCGGAAAGGGGAGCTACATGGAGCGTGGGTTTTGTGCTGTGCAGTAGTAATAGATGGAGCTTAAAAGGGTTTCTCTGGTTACAACTGCTTTAAACACAGAAATCTTTCAGCTGAAAGATTTATTGAAACTTCTGATAGTTTGCCTTGAAGTGATGCACTCATGTTTCAAAATTGCTTTATATTTATGAGATGACATATTGTTCTTTGTTTGGAGGGAAGCTTTTGACTCTCATATTCGTGCAAAAAAAAAGGAACTTATGAAATTGTGGAAAGAAATATTATGTGCTTCTGGCGATTGTTAGTTACAGTCTAGCCTGCTTAATGGAACAGCTGTTTTGCCACGAAAAAAAAATCTTAATAAGCGGGATATTCCATTATCCGGGATGAAAATAATGCATTACTACGGTTTGGTACACTGTTTTAAAAACCTGAATTTTCAGTAAGTTTTCTACTGCTTCCAATTTTCTGTTAACAGAAGATTTCCGTTTTTACTTCAAAACATATTTTTTCCTGAAAAAAAAAACGGAAATATTCCGTGAATCACCAAGTTGGAAAGACGAAAACGGAATTTCTTCATTTTTGTTGTTGCTTTGCGTATGACATTAAAAATATTATTGAGTTGGATATTCTTTTAACCGATATTCTAATAAGCGGGCTCCACTGTATTTACTGTATATACCAGGGACAGTGGTACTTGATTAGGTGGAAAAGTATTCTTAAAAGCAGTTTATTCTGCTCTTTACTTTCATGTAAAGCTATACCCATGTAAATTTTAACGGCAGGAAGATATCCAAAAAAAGAATGCTTCATGAAAAGTGTCATTGATACAAGTAAATTTTGAATTAGATAAAGTTTTCAACATCAAAAAACCTTTTTAAGTAATTTTGCGAAAGTTCAATCTAAAAGTAATATAAAATATAAGAACCCTCAAGAAAATTTACTTAACCTCATGTTGGTTCAAATATATCTTTGAGTAATGTATCAAAACTGGTGAATTGGAAGAATAAATATCTGGTTTATTAAAGACATTATTAATATATTTTTTAATATGTTGAGGAGATCTAAATGATAATGACGAAAAATTTGGGTCTGTATATTGTGTTCTACTAATAAAATAGTAAGGAACTCTAATTTAGAACGCGAAAACTATGAAGAAATTATAAGCTTCAATCAACTTTTGATGGAAAATAATTGAAAAGAGAGCAAGGCAATGTGGTTACCAGTGAAATGTTTTGCATGTAAAATGTTCTCACTTCATTGATTCCCTTTTTTCCAAATTTAGAAATTTTAAATTCTTGTTGTAAATCAGTTTTAAATTAAAATTTTCTAGATAGTTTTCTTGTCTTCTTACAATTTTTTAGCTGTAATTAACTAAAATATTACCGAATTTTAAGACAACGAATCTTACATATTCTTTACAAATAACTAATTATTTTATCTCTGTACATAAAAATGTAATTTTTTTGAATAAGTTTTATCCAGCGAAAAGAATTATTTGAAATAATTGATGCAGAAGCTAAATGCTGTTATATAATAATTGATGTTGAATTCCGCGAAAGTATACTTGTCTCTTTCTGCTTATCGTTCTCTTGAATTAACCTTTAAGTTAAAACGCAGATAAAAAATAGGATAGCAATTTAGCAAGATAATAAAAAATAAGCACATAAATTCATAAAAATAGTACTAATTCTCTAATTATGTAAAGTTATCGTAAACTTTTCGGAAAGTGTAGCCATAGACCCACTTTACCCCACCTCAGAAAACCATTCATAATGAATAGTAGGAAACTTTGTTTTTTACATCTTTATGTGAGGCTGATCCTTAGATGTTCTACTACAAGTCTATACCAAAATTAATATCATTTGTCAATGAATAATGCTCCCAATTTCCCCCACCTGACCCTATGTGAAACATTCCTGATCAATGACAGCCAAATAGATTTTAGCTTTACCTAAACAGTCGTCTGTCAAGAAATTTTAAACTATACATGTAGTTAATGAATAATAAACAAAAGCAATAATATTTTAAGGTATATAACAAATCAATCTTAAAATAATTTTTAGTATCATTCCTTTGATTGGAAAACATTTTTACGTTTGGAATATTTTTCTTTATCACCTTCCAGATTCGATCTTTTATAAAATCTAAAATTTTACTGATTTGCATTGTTTTCCAATAAGATACTAAGATGATTTGACCATTGAAGCAGTTTTTACTTACATATTATGCGCAGCTGCAAATGTAGCAGAACGTTTACGTATATGTGAAACATTCCTGATCAATGACAGCCAAATAGATTTCAGCTTTACCTAAAAAGTCGTCTGTCAAGAAAATAGGTTGAAAATATGAGACAGAACATAAAAGATCATCTCTCCGAAATCTTGATGGTCTTATTTTTGCTGATACAGCAACAAAGAAAATGTTCTCTGATTCATCACCCTCGCATTCTATTTTCCCGATTTCTCTTTTTATCACAAAATATTTTTTCAAGGAATCAAAATTTTCGGATATGTTATCATTCTGAAAGGATTCCTGTTTCAGCCTTTCTCCTTATTTCGCTCTTTCACGAGCTGAGTTGTCAAATTCTTTACGAATTGGAGAAAAAAAAAGCTAAACAGAGAGCGGAAAATTGCTCCCATTTCAGTTAACAGTCCAAGAATGTAGTCCATGGTGATGCATCTATCAAAAAATGCGAAACAGCTCATTTATGTTTGCTGTGAAAACCAAGAAAAAATTTCGTTACGTTATCATAAAAAGGAACAGTTTGTAAAAATTTTCAGGCTATTTCTTTTCCGCAGTTTGCAGACGATATACTGTGTATCTCTGTGATTGAGTAAGTTTTTTACGCGCGAATGTAAGATCCCCAAGTTTCTTAGAAATGAGGCTGTCAATTTATACTTAGTGATGCGACAAAGTGCGGAGAGTGGAAAATTAATTTGGCTTTCGCGCGGTCAGCTCTAGTTACAGAGTATAATAAAATTAGCAATTCATTACAGTACATTAATAATGTTCGTCAACTGAAACAGGAAAAAATATTTCTGATCTATTTTTGACAATCCTTTTTTTTTTTTTTTTTTTTGCGAAAAGGCATTAATTTCGAAATTTTTATTGAAAAGCACGAGAAGAGTATGTGCATAATAAACATAATTTGCACATTTACTAGAAGAAATATGAAGTGCTTCAAAAGAAAATGTAAAATAAAAATTAAAACATTACAAAGATTCTTATAAGATTAGGAAATTAACACCAGAATAAAAAGTAAAACCCTATTTCAGGAGGGCAAATAACTGTGTTTGCATGCGGAGTAGGGAGCTCGGCGGACTCTTAGCTCGTTTTCGTTCTAACGCGTATATCAGAATAGAGATATAGAGTAGTTTTCAGGTTCTGGTTTGGGCAGGAGAAGTTAGACATAACAAGTCTTGATCTAGAAATGAACAATAGTAGTTTTCAGGTTCTGGTTTGAGAAAGAGAAGTTAAACATAACAAGTCTTGTACAGAAAAAAACAACGTTACGAATGCACAAAGGAGCAGGAATGCTGCAGACACGTGTTTCGGCGTTACAAGGAACGCCTTTATCAAATGCGAAAAAAGTTGTGAGCTTATAGATGCAGATGTCTGTGCATCCATAAACTCACAACTTTTTTCGCATTGATAAAGGCGTTCCTTGTAACGCCAAACACGTGTCTGCAGTATCCCTGCTCATTTGTGCATTCGTAACGTTGTTTTTTTTTTCTGTACATCTATAGCACAAAGGTATTTGTAAAATTTATAACAAGTCTTGATCTAGAAATCAACAACATGAACCCAAATGCCAATTAATTATTAACTTAGAAATAGGGTGCCCCGGGTTTTTCCACAGGAAAATTTTCGAAATTGTTGTTTTAAAAAGGCAGTTGGAGGGTGCGGCAGAGAAACTTGCTGATTTGAAAAGTCAATAAAAAAAAAGTACTTTATGTATCAGTTTATTTATTTTTATAAGACATTGTATTCATTCTGAATTTTTATTTTAGCTAGATTTGAAAATTACACCGGGCAAATGGCGGCCCCCCTTAATGATGCACTGATCTACCCTAGATTTGAAGTTTTGTTCCACTCTTTCGAGCATATCGATTGGGATGTTGGCTGTATTGCGCATTGATACACGTGTACTATCCATTGTATGCCAATCCGTGGCTGTCTTGCACGGTTTTCTTCACTTTTTTGCTTGCTCCCCTAATTGTTTTGAGCAGTGTACATTATATTTTCAAGTGATAGCACGAGAAAACAAAAAGTTCCTTTTCTTCAATTAATTCCGTATATAAGCTGTGCCAGGCCAGCAGAGATTAGCGAAGAGGGGGAGTAGTAATTAATTGATAATGAACTTGTTAAAGGACTTCAATTTCAAAAAAATTCTTCCCTCCCCCAAAGGGCTTCGAATATACTCTAAATTGGCCTTTTGGTAACTTCAATTGAGGAACATTGCCTAAAAAGAATTCTCGAACCCTATCCCTTCTCCTCACGCAGCCGAAGATGGCTTTCGTCCGCGTTTTTATGACTTCGATTCTGAAAATTTTCAGGGGGAATTTTCTGAATCCTCCCCTCCCCAAACATCGCCCAAACAAAACGTTTTTGGAACTACAATTTCGAAAAATTTCTGGGTAGTACTTCCAGAACCCCAATATCTGCAAAAAATATTAAACTTGTTACTAGGTGTTCTTATTACTAATTCTTTTTATTCGTATAAAACAAGATGGATCTAATCTTTTCTAAATTTCGAAAAACTTGAAGTAGGGGTTGTCAAATTTATGCACCCTGCTCCCGTTCTTTGACCTTTTGTTGACCATGATACTGTAGATTGTTTGGTGTTTATTTAAATTTGTGACGACAGGTCAGATCTTTGAAGTTTTCCTCTTTAAGGAGAACTCTTGAGTGAAAAAAAAAAAAAAATAAATAAATAAAAGCTGGTATTACTTGATAAAAATATATATATATATATATATATATATATATATATATTTTAAGAGCTTATTTAAATCCTGACTTACATGATTATCCTCTCAGATTAGTCATAAATATTACACTTACAAACACATATAGCTATACATGCAGTGTCAGGAGCCAGTTTGCCTTTAAACGTTCATGCTACCCCACTCACAACTGAACATGGCATGCAATTTTCGTCAAAGCATTTGTTTCATTATGTTTTCTCAAACCTCATGCTTGTAAAATTAATTTTAATACAAGAAGTCCGAAAAAGGCATGTAAATAATTTTTATTTTCAAAATAGATTAAAATTTCAGACTGAAAAACATTAATAGACACACTTTTTAGCAAAATACATGTTCAATTCTTTGAAAATATCTTTCCAAAGCATTGGTGTTCAAATTTGCATTTATTCTACTACTAGAAGGTCGAAAATGCAAAATGAAATGGAAAATAATGAGTATTAAATAATTTCAATTCTTTTAATATACTGAAATTAAGGAACAGAAAATTGAAAGAAATACTGACGAGATATGAGTTTTGATTCAAGCAATGATCTATGAGAGAAAGAAGTTACAAATTTCAACAACTAATATAATGAAACAAACTTGCCATTAAATTCTGAAGAAAAAATTCCCGGTATGAATATGCAGCATTTTGCAAACAACGAGCACAGCACAAAAAACACGTGTGTGGTTGTATAAGAACAATAATATCTCAATAGTTTCATCACATAAAAATAAACAAATTAAAATAAGAGGATGTAAAGAATTCATTAAAACTGAAATAATAGTATGGACATTGAATATTTCTATTTGAATTGTTTAAAAAAAAAAAAAAAAACATCCCATTGCATAAAAATGCATAAGTCAAGCAGAACAAAAAATGTGATGAATCTCAGGCTCTCGACATTTTGTATAAATTTATAGATAAATGTTTAGTAAAACATTAAATAATTTTTATTTTTATGATACACATTTTAATATGAACTTTGACAATTTCTTTTTAATAAAATCATCTTTTTTGGTAGTTTTCTTTTAGGGTATTTATTTTTGTAACTTCTGCTCTTGCACGAATAAGTTTAGTTTTTTTTTTCTTTGCATCAAGTTAATTTACAATACCACAACTTTGCATTTGTTTAATTCTTGCTTCTCTAAAGCTCTGTGATGTCTCATACATGCATTATGCTGATGTAAATCTTTTGTAAATGCAAAATTCAAGACTCCCCCCATCCCTCATGAAAACGTACAGCATCATGATTATGTTTTAAGGCTAATTGAAGAATTAAACATACATTCCTAAAAAAACTAAATCCATTTTCTACAGGGTGCATTGCCGTACGATACAACTTCCCAAGGATTTGGACATTGGTTCGACTTAAAGACATTACAATTAAAGATATCTCAATTTACTATTTTGTTCTAGATCAATGAATTTGTTTTCTGCATTCAGTCTGAAACTTTTGAAAACTTCAGGTTGAACTTTTGCATTTTAAGTATGTGCTGGAAAGATAAATTAACTTAGATTAACAGTCACAAATAGTGTTGCTCTTTGTTCCAAGCTCTGGTTTTCATTTACTAATGGGCAATTTTTGAAGAAAAAATAAAAACATAAAATTCCCAGACCCCCCCCCCCCCACAATCAACAGTTGCAAATCAATAAAATTCAACGATAAGAATTTCACTCAGGAAAATTTTAAATGAAATTGAAATTTCAAAGGAGAAAGGGAGAAAAGGGGCCAGATTTTGAAAAAGAAAAACTGATTTTGAAGGACTTTAACCTAAAAGAGAAACAATTAGGAAAACAATGGACAAGAGCCTGCTACAATTATTAAATGGAAGGATAAGTAATGGTTGAAAATATTGTGCATAAATAAAATGTATAGAATTATACATCACGAAAATTATGACAAGCAAACAAAAATTGGTGTAAAAAAACATCATATAAAGGGAATTATTACTTTTTTTAATAAGGAAATTTTTCCAACCATGGCAGGTAAAAGTCTTTGTGGGCTGGTCAAATTTTCTTATGTACCAGTCCTTGTCCACCATACAAGTGGTTGAGAATCTCTGCTTTAGAATAAGTTCCAAGCATAGAGAAAAAAATTGCTTCCATAACTGAGGAATCAAAATGGACACATAAAAGCCAGTAATTGAACACGATACTGAGTTAGTTTTGAACACATTCTGTTAGGTAGGATTACCAAGACGGAGTAAAGAATAAAAGAGATTATGAAGAATAAAAGAGCAATATTTATTCTGTGTTTTGGCAAGTAGACAATTAGCATTATAATAAGAGAAGAAAGTAACCAACAAAAAGATTAATAAAAAACACCCATCAAATGAAATGAAAATATTTAATGACTATACATTTTGATTTTACATCTCATATTTTTATGAAAATATTTACAGCTTTATTACACAACAGCACAAAATCCTATGGAACTTTCTGCAAGGGATGCAAGGCTGAAAAAGAAAAAAAAAACATTTTAATGTCCAATAATTTTCAACATTCAAAAGAGCTAAGAAAAGAGAAAGCATCAGTACTTAATTTTAAAATACCTTTCTGAAAATTTATGAAATCAATTCTTCTATAGTTTGCAAAAAAATAAAACTTTATGTCTTATACTTAACAAAAAGCTATTTGTATAATTTCATATTCATCAATTTATTAGCTAAGAATGTATCACTAGAGTGAAATACTAGTTATCAGAATTCAAGGGCGAACTTGCTTTAAATAAAAATGTTTAACAGTTAATCCTTGAAGATCTATTATTATTACTGACTGACAGTAGACCAGTGCACCTGCACCCCCAGCAATTTTTGATGCTAAAGCTCCTACTTGATACATAACATACTACTGTCCCTACTAATAGGCGCTTCCTCTTTTTTTCCCATTTTGTCAGCCATGTTTTACATTCAGTATTTATTAATTTATTATCGTCCACATGTTTATATTTCTATGTGTTATATTTTTTAATTATTCTGTGCTATCAACAACAACAAAAGAAATTAGATGAAATAGTGGAAATGTTTTGATGGAATGAGAATGTTATTTTTCTTCAAACCTTGTCTACAAAAAATATTATTTTATATTTTTACCCAATTTAATGTTCTTATTTAGTTTATTTTTGATTTATACAAAATTTTTCTCAGAAAAAATACTTGGGAAAGTTCATTACCAAGTTATTTGCTTGCACATGAAAATTATTCGATTTAGTAGTTATTTTTAACACTGTCTATGTGAAAGTATTTGGTTCCAGAAGGTTTTATTCATATGAGGGAGGAATTTGTGTATCTGTTAAACGATAAAGCGGGGCTGACAGTCAGGGATATATCCAGACTTATTTCGCGAGGAGGGTTTAACATTTCTTTTCAGACCCACAATCATTTCTTAAAATAAATGTGATTTATTTAAATTAAAATCAATTTTATACATATGCAACATGCATTAGATTTCTTTTTGTGAGAATAAATACATTGACTCTGCTGAAAAAAGATAAAATATGACCAAGGTTCCACAGATTGAATCTCACTGACCAAGTACAACTATTACTTGTAAAATAAAACTTTTGATGAATATTTTAACCTTTCAATGATAAAATAACATTATAAAATGCTTACTTTATTTACACATTTAAAATGCCTGCTCGCTGTAACTGAATTGAATATCTAAAAGTTTCCAAGCGGCATGTGGATCTAATTCGGTTTGATCTCTGCACAATGCCCAAACGTGTTGCATTTTCAATACTTTGTCCTATTTGAATACAAAAATGAATGAAATTAAGAAACTTCATTTCATACTCAAAATAATTGAAAGCATAACCATATTAAACTTACTGGATCTCCATCTACAACATTTCCTTTGGCATCTTTAATAGCTAAAATTTGTTGTGCTTGAAAACTGAGGACTAGAACTGGGCCTTGTTCCATTATCTGGGCCATTGGCACCTAGATAATAATTAAAAAGGGAATGTTATTGAATTTAAAAAACTATTACAATCAGCAATTTATGGAGGCATATAATCAGTTGTTTCCTCAAGGCATTTTTTAGGAGGACAACTATGCCCTGTCCCTTTAACATTTGATGCACCCTGCCCTCTTTTAGGCTTTTTTTTTTTAATGTTCCCTCCCCATGCCCCTTTGAAGTTTTAATAAAAACTTCATCATATTTTTTTTTTTTTTTTTTTTTTGAGAGGTAAGATTACGTAGACCGTGCCTTAAAAACAACTCCCTCTTTTTTTCCCTTTCATCTGCTGGAGGTTTATAAGAATTTTAATCTGATTGTTTTAATGCCTTCAGCATAATTTTTTTAAAGAATACATTTGAAGCTTTATTTTTTATTTGCAAAATAATTACTATCAAAACATACTTTTGTAAATTTTATTTGCTGAAATTGCTAATTAGGTTTAATTATTTTTTATTTGCTGAAATTGTTTATTATGTTTAATTACTTTTTATTTGCTGGAAATATTTATCACTAGCAACAGCCTAGAACATAATATTTGCAGGCAGATGCAAAAAAATTATTTATTTTGAACAGAAGTGCTGTAGGTAAAATTCCAGTGTGTGTGTGGGGGGGGGGAAGAAAACTCTTTGCATAGTTAGATTAAATATATTTTTCATGGGAGAAATATATAATGGTAATAATCACCTAATGATCTGGAGAAAAGATCGCTTGAAAATTCAGAAAATGTTACAAGCATTTTTAAAGGTTTTAAAAACATTAATTTTGGTCAACTGATATTCAGTCATACATTCAGAAATTTTTCAAAGCTTAAAATTTTTTGCCAATTCCATAGTTTTCTTTTCTTTTACTGCTGTTATAGTATTAATATAGGAAAACTCTTTTTATTCCCCAGGAGTAAAAAGCTATGACAAGGAGTCAAGAAACAAAATCGAGAGTTTTTAAGGGAAGAAAGGTGAGAAAGAAAAAAAAAAGAGTTTTAAAAGCTTTTCAGGAATTTCAAGAAACATACAAGAGAGAGGGACAAATTTCTTACTGTTACAAAGAAATTTTTTTAACAAATTTCAATTTATTCATGATATTTATCTATTCAGATGATAAAAATATTTTTAAAAATAAGGAAAAAAATAAATAAACAAAAATAAAATGTGGAAAAGACAACATACATCCACATTACTTATGTCCAATATCTTAGATTCAATATGATATCCTTGGTCCAGAGCTTGTTTGATAGGTTGAGCTAAGAGATTATATGGCTGAAAGTAATATAGATCATTAGTAATTAGAAAAAAATCTTTGCAGTATTAAAACTTAAGAAAGCTTACAAATGCAAAATTACCCCTTCATAACACCAGTCTTTCAGAATATCTAGCTCACCTCGGGACATTGCCTGAAATAATAAATTAAAAGGATATCATATCACAATTATTTACTTTAATAAAAATCCAAAAGTGGGACAACTTTCATAAAAAGTACCTCTAAAATAGTTGGAATGATTTCAGTTTCACATTCTCTAATAAAACTTTCTTTGTCAAACGATGGATCCATTTTCACAATTTCAGTCATACATTCAGAAATTTCTGATTTTTGGAACAGACCACCTAGAAATATTAAGGAACACTTTTATAAGAAAATCAAACATTGTCTACATATTGTAACGCCATTTATGAAGAAATTGAAATAAAATTACAGTAATGTTGTGAATTCTATTAATACAAATACAAATGTGACGACCAGCAACAGGCTCTGGGCCCAACTGGGCTAGTCCAATGAAACAAAAAACAAGAATAATAATTACACGGTGTATTAAAAAACTAATGAAAGATTTGCAATTATTTTATTCTTGGTGCATAGGAGCTTTCTCACCACATTTGCAGATCATTTTAATGATATTAAATAGTTTAACCTAAAGTAAGATGGCAAAAACTCATTGAGACGGCCTCAGAAACAGCCATAGGCTGTATTGCCAAAGAAGAAACAGTAAAACAAATGACAGCAAGTAGGAGTGAAAACTTTTAATCCAAATCGATTGCAAGACAATTATAGTTGAATAAGAGAAATAAAAAAGACAATTCAAAAACAATTGAAAAAAAAAAATTACATTTTCAATGTCACTTTTATATTTATTTACAAAACACCATAAAAGACAAAAATGCATAATACAACCCACAAAACTCAATATGTATGATCGGGCAAATGTATTACATGGTAAAACAACATGCAGGATTTTTTCTTCCCATGCCAATCAATATGCCACCACCGTAAGTTCCGGACCCCTTGAAAGTGTTCAGAAAGTTATCAGCTTGCATTGCATATGGAAATGAGCTCACCAATGATCTACTCTCAGTAAGTTTAAAATACGTATCAGCGTTTCAAATGTATATTTAATTTCGATAAAACAAAAAAGTATTTTATTGATTTAAAAGAAATTATATACAGTGACTGTCACTTATATGAATCATGTGTGCTTAAAATAGTTTTGATTCAATAAAACGGCCGATTCAATAAAGTGGATGATTCAATAAAGCTGATAATTCAATATAGTTGGATATTTCTCTGCTTTTGGCGGTTTAATTCATCAAATCGGCTGATTCAATTAACCACCGATTCAATTAATTGGCACCCACTGTATTAGTGCCCAAAATTATTTTGATGCGTGTCAATAGTGTTAACATCACATTAGGTAAGCAATTTAAAATATTTCCTGGATCAACATTTGTCAATTTTGATCAGAGTTAACTAACGATTTGAAATCACAGGCATGTCTTTACATTTAGTATGAGCAACACAATCGTATGTCTATTGTAAATGTATTTTTTGCTTTTTTTTCATTGTTAATACTAAGGATATCAGATGTGTTTTGGTGATGAACTTAGAATGTAAGGGTATTTCTATAAGTGTACAACTTTTTTTTTTCCTTTCTAATTTGGAGCAATGTATTACAACTGTATTATAGAATATAAATCAGTTACTTTTTATTTAATTTGCACGGCAACATAACAAAAGTATTTATCGAATAAATAACTTTCTAAATGTCCCTCATAAGCAAATACAAAACAATTAACGAGAATATTTACCAAATAAATAAGTAACTTTGTCAGTCAGAAGACGAGAAGCTCTGACTACAGGATTATCACTTTCATCATATTTCATTTTCCAATCAAAAATTTCTACAATTAAAAATAAATAATTTTCTTTCAAAATATAAATAAAGTACACATTATGCATTAACATTGAACTAAAATTATACAGCAAGTTTAATTTACTATTTGAACTCATAAATTAAAAAATCAGCAACTTCAAAAATAAATGAATTTTTCAAAATACTGCTTTTTATTTTTAAAAACTGATTTGAAGCATTAAATATGGGTAACATTAAAAACAATGTGTAAAAAATAAGATAGACTTAAAACATCCCTTTTGCACTCAATTAGCTGAAATTATTATTCAGTATTAAAAATGATCAAAACATTGATTTTAAAATAGAAATTTTTTTTAAACAATGCGTCTGATTACTAATGACTAATAAAATGTATATGGTTTAAGCTACATTAAGTAATTTAGACTATCCTCCAGAAAACAAATAAATCTGTATATAATGTTGTTTCTGTTATTTAAAAAATAATTAAGAAGTGCCTCTAAGCATAAGAAAAACATTCTCCAAGGTAACAAAGTAGAAATAAACAAATAAACGTGTGATAAATACATTTTAAGGAATGCTTTAAAAATTTTATGTCAATAATGAATAATATACTAATACTTCTCAAAAAACATGCATATTTTTACACTTCACGAGAGACTCTTCTTTAAGGTAGTTACAAAATAAAGTGTGAAACCATTAAAAGAATTTAAAAAATGACCCAATATTACAAAAAAGAAAAGAAACGAGAAAATCTGTCAAGAACTAAACGAGCCTACTTTCCCGTACATCGACATCGGCATTGTAACATCTGATCAATATTGTTTTGAATATCTGAAACTGAAAATTATGTCAAACATACCTTTATAGCACTTAGGGCCATGCTCCACATCGACATAAAGCAGAAAAATTAGGCAGAAGCGTAAAATTTATTCAATGGTGTTCCTATGGAAAGTACCCGGATTTTCGCTTTCTGCCTTCAGTTTCGGTCGCGTTTTACGCTGATGTGGAGCATGGCCCTTAAAGCTGATTTCTAACAGCAAAATATACCTCTCTCATCAGATGAAATGGACATGTAAAAATTAAATAAACGAGTAAATTAAGTTTTGTCGCACCTTTTAAAGAATGTAACTGTTACAGTTCTTCTGTAGAAAAATTCCACAATCGTTTTCAAAAGAAAAAAAAATAATAAATAAAATAACAGAACATCAAAACACATTTTATCAAAGAAAGAAAAAAAAAACCTCGTTCGTTAATAAAATGTTTCGAATTTTATTTTTAATCCGTTGCCAGTTGTTACATATAAATAAAGAAAATGCTATCGTGAATGAAAAATTTTTTTAAACAAAAATCATCTGCCAAAAAAAAAAAAAAATAATAAATTAAACAAAAAAAATAGATAAACGAAAAATCGTCTGCCCAGCCAGTCATTTTTTTCTGAGCCTGCATTTCCGCCATGTTTGCGGAGTCGGAGTCGGAATCAGAGTCCTCACAGAAGATTTTTCAGAAAAGTACTTTACATACATTTTTTATCAAAACCATTTTCTTACAAAGTTAGTTTGAAGGAAATCCGCCTTTAAGTTCAGAATTAACATTCAATTTAAATTTCCCAGTAGGAGCTCATGTTAAAAATTTTTCTGAACTGTTCATCATTGAACGAAAAATGGTTCAAATTGAAAAGTGAAATATGGGAATGAGTCTCTCCGAGATCTTTTGAACAAAAAAAAGTTTATTCAATTTGGACGGTTCACTTAAAAGTTGTTAGGTGGGGAAAGGTTGCTTGAACGTTCAATGTTGAACGAAAAAATGTTCAAATCGGAAATTTAAAAACGGGAATGAAGTATTCCCTATAAGATCTTTCGAACAAAAAAAAGGTTTATTCAATTCGGACGGTTCACTTAAAAGTTATTAGGTGGGGAAAGGTTGCTTGAACGGTTCAATGTTGAACCAAAAATGTTCAAATTTAAAATTTAAATACGGTAAGGAAGTATCCTTGCCGAGATCTTTCGAACGAAAAAAAGTTTGTTTAAATCACTATCCACTCAACAGTTATTAGGGGTGAGAGCTTGTTTAAACGGTTCAATGTTGAACGAAAAATTGTTTAAATAGAAAATTTAAAAACGGGAATGAAGTATTCTTGATAAGATTTTTCGAACAAAAAAAAGTTTGTTTAAATCGGACGGTTCACTCAAAAGTTATTAGGTGGGGAAAGGTTGCTTGAAAGGTTCAATGTTGAACCAAAAATGTTCAAATTTAAAATTTAAATACGGTAATAAAGTATCCTTGTCGAGATGCTTCGAACAAAAAAAAGTTTGTTTAAATCGGACTGTTCACTCAAAAGTTATTAGGGGTGACAGCTTGTTTGAACGGTTCAATGTTGAACGAAAAATTGTTCAAATCGAAAATGTAGATACGGGAATGAAGTATCCTTGAAAAGTTCTTTCGAACAAAAAAAAAGTTTGTTAAAATCGGACTGTTAACTAAAAAGTTAGTATCGCGGGACAGGTTGTTTGAACGGCTCAAAATTGAACCAAAAATTGTTCAAATCGAAAAATCAAATATGGGAATGAGCTGTACTCGCCGAGATCTTTCCAACAAAAAAGTTTGTCAATATCGGAATGTTCATTCAAAAGTTATTAGGGGGGGACAGACAGACCGACCGACAGACAGACAGACAGACCGACCAACACACAAATTCCCCATCTCAATACCCTACTTTCAAATTTTTAATTTTTCGATATTTATTTCTTTTTTTTTTTTGTTCTTTTTGACTTTGTTTTTGACTTGGCGATATTTTTTGGACTTGGCGATATTTTTTAGATGCATTAAGCCACTTTTAATACTTTTTTCGTCTCTTTTATTTTTAACGGGAAAGTAGGCTAAAAAGGCAAGAACTGTACTAAATTCCATTACTAAAAATAGTTGCTTCAGAGTCATTTCATGAAAAAGTAGACAAATTATCCCACATAAAGCAACTACATAATTCATTTTAAAATGTCAAATCAAATATTACTATCATCAGAATGTTTAGCTTTTTGAAATATGGGCTTTGTCATAACAGAATGTGTAATAATACGTCCAATCTTGAATCACTTAATTTTCACTCTTGTCTAGTGCATACCTGTAATAATTGTGCATTGTTAGTACACCTTTTGACATCTAAAAATTAGACGTATACACACGGGTTGAAAGGCAAGGCTTAAATTCTGACAAAAAAAATAGCCTTACATTATTTAGAATGTCTATGAATAAAGTCTTAACCATTTGTAATCCATTCTTCTTTTTCTTTTAGTTTTTTCCTCCTGGTAAATTCTAAGACATTATAAAATGTAATTGAAGAAACACATCATACAAGTGTCATTTTGAGACAACATTTACATGCCCAAAAATCATCTAATATTTAAACAGGTGTTGGATGCTGCACAATATAGGACAGCAGTGGTAAATTTATAATGTTGGATTGAATCTAAAAGATTCATAGTAGGACTAGGACCACAAAGCGTCAAATTCCACCTAATCTGTAAAAGTTTATCTAAAAGGAATTTTTCTATAGAAATAAAACCCAAGCAGAGAAAAAACTGGATGCTTTGCAAAAGTCAATTTCGATCAAGGGAAATGAATAAGAAAAATAACAACTAAATACTACACCATACTTACTATTAACATATTGATTATTTTCC